>JASSUY010037251.1:0-10260 GCA_032466535.1 Forpus xanthops
GAATGGGTTGCCCAGGGAAGTTGTGAATGCTCCATTGCTGGCGGTGTTCAAGGCCGGGTTGGACAGAGCCTTGGGTGACGTGGTTTCAGTGTGAGGTGTCCCTGCCCCTGTCAGGGGGGTTGGAACGAGATGATCTTAAGGTCCTTTCCAACCCTAACTATTCTATAATTCTATGATCCAGCTTCTTAGGCTTGGGTTTTAAACAGGCACCTTAACTGTGCTTGTGGGAGGATCTTAAGTGTACAGAGGATGTTCTTCGGTTAGCAGCTCCATATTTACCTCAGGATCTCTGTCTTGTTCAGTCTGTCTACTATAAAGTGGTCCTTACGGCTCTGTTTTGCCTTGAGTGTAGAAGTAAAGTTGGTTTGCTTTAGTACCGCAGTCTATGATAATGGAGAACAATACTTCTAACTGCACAAGTGATTTCAGGTTTATTTTGATGTCTTAATAGTTAATTTTAATGTGAAGTTCTTGATATCCTTTACCCAAGGATCTGAAAGTGTTTCATGAACCTTCAGTCATGGAAAATGACAGTGACTCCACCGCTCTTTAAACAAATCAGCTTTGTTTCTCAGGTGAAAGTTTAAAGGTGCTGGACCAGTGACTTGGATAGAGATTTTAGTCATTGACAGACCTAAAAAAAGATCATGGAAAACAGGACTTTATCACCCTCTTAACCCCATGACCTGTGCTAGAAGTTTATAACATTTGAGAACCCTGTAATTTGATTACGGTTGGTTTTGGCTGCAGGGACAAAATGTTGTGCATTAGAGAGGTATGCAACTAGAGGTCTTTATCCCTGCAGCCAGGTGGGCAAGAAGTCAAAGTCTTACCCTACAGGCACCCACAGAGAGATTAGAGTGGGAAATTCCCTTCCCTCTATTTATTTCTCTTGATTTCCTCCACAGGCGAGGCCACAATGTGCTGAAGGTTCAGCTCCCATCTAAGGAAGAGCATGTAATTTTGGTACGTCTGTCAAAGATCCAGCGGGCCCTTTATACAGAGTTCATGAACCGATTCCGAGATGCAGGCAACAGTGGTTGGCTGGGACTCAACCCACTCAAAGCTTTCTGCGTCTGTTGTAAGGTAGGTTTGGGCAGATGTAAAGAAATATTCTAGTTTGTAAAGGAAAGCCAAGAACAGGAGTCAAAACAGGAGGTCGAAGTGTGGTTGACCAGGCACATCTTCTCTCCCCAGAGTGCCCTGCAGTGGCCCAGCAGAACTGTTATCCCCACTTTCAGAACTGGGGTACAGGGATGCTATATGTCTTTTTTATATTTGTGTAAGAAACCTGCAGCTATCAGCTGGTACCTTATCTGTTTACCTGCTGCAATGCAAACAAGCTGATTCCTCTGTGTTTGTGCCATGTGGGGTGCACAGTGGCCTTTTGGTTTGTTCTCAAGGAAAGAATTGAGCAGTTTTAAAGTTGGGATAGCCTCAGTTAAGATGGTTTGTACCTTGTGTCATGGCAGAGTCATGTTTTATGTTTTCACTACCTTAACGCAGTTAGACTTGTTTTCTTTGCAGTGCCTTGCAGTTACATGTGGGGATGGTGAGGAGATGATTGAACTTCTACTTCTTTCCTTTAAATAGCTGTGGGAGCTTTCAGTCCATGATCACTGGCAAGCAGCAGGCCAGTGCAGGCCTAACCACTTTCTTTTGTTATCCCTTCAGATCTGGAATCATCCAGATGTGTTGTATGAAGCTCTCCAAAAGCAGAATCTGGCAAATGAGCAGGATTTAGATGTGGATGACCTTGGCACAGCAAGTACTAATTCCCGCTGCCAGCCTCAGGGAATTAAAGTCAAAACAGAGAGCAATGCTTTGGCATCACCAGCTGGAGAAGCTACCAACAGCAAGTTCCTCCAGAGTGTTGGCTTCAACCCTTTTCAGGAGAGAGCAAATCAGGTCGTTACTTATGAGTGGGTGAGTACCACTGGTAGAAAACTCTTCATTTGCAGTGCTGTGATAAACATCAGTTAGATACTTTGGAAGATTGTACCTCTTTTTGTTAAGGCATTTTTCTGAAGTAGGACTAAAAAAGACTCTTCTGTTTAAGAGTTGGGAATTTCTCTGTTCTTTACCACATGGCATCTTGTTAAGCATGTCTGCAAGGTGTTAGGGTGGGGTTTGGGGGGTGTTTGTGAGTCTGGAGTGCAGGCAGTGCTCTTTTAATACCACTGATTTCATCTGACTAATATGGTGTGGACTTCATTGTTTGAAAAAGGTGTTAGGGTAAAGTTTAAGCTAGATAAGATGGTGGTAAGTTTAGTGGCCTGGAGGAGAGGTCTTGAGATGAAGATTCAGGAGAGGTTAAGAGGATGCTCGTTCATCCATACTCCAGGAAGTTTGTCATCTGGAGCTTCTGGAATGTGAAGGTAGGCAGCAGTAGTTGGGAGCAACATTGTCACCTCCACCAACTGAATGTGTATAACCTCTCTGCAGTGACTTATTTCTCTCACCTGCATTCACTGTTGAACTGAACAGTGAATGAGCAACTCCACCTGTAATAGTCTCTTGTTTCTTGGTAGGCCAAAGACATCTTGTGTGATTACCAGACGGGAGTCTTGGAGAACTCACCTAAGATGGTGTTACTGTTCCACCTAATTGAAGAAAGTGTGAAGCTTGGAGACAAGATCTTGGTCTTCAGGTAAGCAAAGCTTCAACCATTGATGCTACAGTCAATAAATGCTGGAGTAGTTGGACCCCTCCTTGTACTAGGAGGTTGTTACACAAGGTGAATAGTGTGGCAGTTCTGCTTTTCTCCTTTGTTGTATTAGATCCTGGTTTTCCTCCATGGATTTTATACTTCTGCCACTATCATTTATTACTGAGAGTTGTGCTGCTGCAAATGGGGTTTGACAGCCACCAGTGCTGGCATGGTTGGGAAAGAGTTCTGATTCTCCACCTTTGCTGCTGTGGAGGCTTTCTCCTGAACAGAGATCTTGATTTTGCAGCCAGAGCTTGTCTACCTTATCTGTTATTGAAGAGTTTTTGGCGAAGAGACCAATGCCGAGTCCTCCAGGATCAGATGGAAGAGTTCACAACTGGGTCCGAAACATCAACTATTACAGTGAGTGCGGCCAATCCTCCTCTCTTTTGGGGTGATATTGTTTGATCCTCTGTGATGGACTAATTCCTGAAAGTCAACCACCATCTTGTGGTTGTCCCTGTGCATGAAAATGCTCTTTTGAAGCATTCTTCTGATGAAGTTTCTTTCAGATTTCTTACTTCAGGTGCTTGGGAGGACAAAGTCAGTTAGATAGCAAATAACTGATAATTTCTAAATCCTCTTTTTGGCCTCTTACTTAGAATATGTTAGACATATTTAGCAACTCATCTACTAGTGTTTTTTTAAGCTGCAAAAGGTACTTTTTATTTCCCATTTGGCTATCTTCTGGATCTTGCTTCTCAAGGCAGAATCACTGTGGAATGCTTTCACTTGCTCAGGGCTGTGAATTCCTCCTCCCCTCTTCCCCAGCTTTTAATCTTGTTCTAGCATGGGCTGGTTTTTTGTGTGGCTACTTTACAAGCCAGGACTGAGAGGAGCAGTGAATATGGTGTTCCTGATTTCTGCAGAGCTGCCAGAAGTAAGCTGCTGCCCAGGAACAGAGATATGATACCCCCCTGCACTCCTTTAGACCAGTACTCTCTGTGCTCAAATCCATCTTTGGGGTTTTGCCAAAGGCTTTCATAATTTTGCTTTCTCTTGTTCCTGTTGTTCTTGCTTGCTATCCATCTTGCCTAATAAAGAACCCTAATGGTCTAAGTGTTTTGTAGCTCTCCCAGTCCTGGTCTTGCCAAGCTTGAGTAATGTTTCACTTGATCTTTCGGTTGAACAAATTCCAGTCTGGCTCACTTTATTGTACCTGCCTGGCTGGGCAAATTAGAGGTCCAGAGTGGCCCAGCTGAGGTCCTGGAGTGCATGTCTTGAGGAAGACCCATTATTGGTTGGGAGCAAGTTACAAAGCTCAGTGTTCGGGATGTGGGTTTGTTCTGATGGGATTCGCCCAAACATACAGAGCTTTTAAATGTGTCTTTAATTTCTTTCTCAGGACTGGATGGCAGCACCTCTGCCTCGGAAAGGGAACGACTGATTAACCAATTTAATGATCTCAGCAACACTTCTGTTTGGCTCTTTCTTTTGTCAACACGGTAAGTTGGCTGGAGCAGAAAGCCAGAGTGGAGGACTTGCACACTGATGCTCTGTATGCATATGAGGTTTCAGTTCTTAACTTTCTTTATAAAATGGTCTCAAGACTGTATGGGATGATAGTGCCATCTGCTTCTGAATTCCCTAGGGGTGTAGAATTTTTAGTCCTTTGCAACACTTAACAGTCTTGGAAACCAAACATGGGTTTGAAGTTACCTGCATGATTGGAGGGAATGTTCCATAGGCATTTCATGGACTCTTGGCTGTGATGATTGTCCCTGCCTAGAAGCTTTGAAAATTGGCTGGGGCAGCAGTTTGAAATTTGCCTTTCGTTTCCAGTGCTGGGTGTCTGGGTGTTAACCTCATTGGAGCGAACAGAGTGGTGGTGTTTGATGCTTCTTGGAACCCATGCCATGATGCTCAGGCTGTGTGCCGAGTGTACCGCTATGGGCAGAAGAAGCCGTGCCACATTTACAGACTGGTTTCTGATTACACTCTTGAGAAGAAGATTTATGACCGTCAGATCTCCAAGCAGGGCATGTCAGGTAATGATGAGGGACATGGCATTCCACTCTTGGTTTTCAGGCCTTTTAGATCCTTTAAATCCCATTTCTGTGGTTTTCATGACTTCTGGTTTTATAAGGTTGAGAAACAGACAGCCAAAGAAGTGACAGAGGTACTATCCTAGGACTGTGTTTGACATTTAGGAGTTGAAAGTGACATGACATCCTGTAAGCAATTCATGACAGAGCAGTAGGGGTTGTAGAGCCCCAGCATCCTGCAGCAGGGTTGTGTACAACCTGGCTTAAACTGGACATTACTTATTAAATAGCTCTGTGCTTCAATTACTCCAGCAGCAAGAGGGGGAAAATAGTGAAATTAAAATATATATTGATACCTTTGACTGATAGTGCTTACTTAAGGGCCAAGAATAATGAATTCATTCCAGTTCTGACCTGTGCTTGTACCAGAAATACCTTTCATGCTGGCTTGTGCCAGCTGTCAAGCTGCTCTCGTAGAGCATGCAGCTGAGGGTTGGAGTGACCCAGAAAGAGTTCTGCCCATGTCCTTCTTTGTCTCAAAATCTAACTCCAGAGGCAGCAGCTCAGCGTGATCAGTACGCTGTCTTGCACTTGAGGTGGAGACCCCTGGCAGTTGGCCTGGCTCCCAGGAGAGTCCTGGCTATGGATGTTTTCTCCATGTACTCCCATTTGCCCTGTATGCAGTAACAAATATCGAAGGAAAACTTTCAGGATCTTGTGAGTGAGGGACCATTACTGTATTTGCGAGCTTTCAACTCAAGAGAGTTATGAAAATTTCAGCTCCTGGTTATTAACTTGAGCTTTTTTAGTGGGAATGTTGGGAGGGCACATACTGACATAGCTGCAGTTCTGTCTCAGGGCTTGTGTCTTTTCCATTTTGTGATGTGAGTTGGGACATCATCTGTAATTAGCTTCATGTTTGTGTATACCAGGAGCCCAGTGACTGCATTGCTGTGCAGTGTGGAGGGCAAGGCATTTGTCAGCCTGATTTAGTCAAACAGGCTTATCTCTGAACGTGGCTGATGATTTTTCCTCCTGCCCTGACATTTGCAGAAGGCTTCTGAGGATGGTGCACGTGGCAATGAGGGAGCTCTATTAGGGCAGGAGTGTAGGAAAGGCAGCACTACCTATCACTTTCCTTCTCTGCTCACTCTGCTTCCTCTTTTCCAGATCGGGTGGTGGATGATCTGAACCCAGTGTTGAACTTTACCCGACGGGAGGTGGAAAACCTGCTGCATTTTGTGGAAGAGGAATCTGACCCTGCTCAGCTATCCCTCAATCCAAGCAAGATAAAGGAGTCTGTTCTACAGTTAGCCTGTCTCAAGTATCCTCACCTCATCACCAAGGTAAGACCAGCCTGATTCCTTGCTGGCGCAGACAGGAGTAGGTCTGAAGGAGTCTGGCTGTGTGATGGGGATGTAGTGGCCCAGGGGATACATGTGTGTGCTGGTGCAAATAGGTAAAAAATCCTCTACAGAGGGCCCTAAGAGCCTTACAATTTCTTCTGCCCTTTTAGAGCCACCTCTGTCCTGGTTAGGTTTAGGTGCATGTTGTAGGGCATCCTTTTCTTTAGCTTGGTGCTGGGTGGGAAGGTGGCAGTTGACATGTCCCAGCTTGCTGCCACCTCTCTTCCTGGTGTGGCTTTAAAACAAAGTTGTGACAGCCAGCACTTGCCTGTGTTGTCAAGAGTTCCCCTGGCAGGGTGGTGCTGCAGAGTGTACCTGTGACTGAGTGCCAATGGGGCTCTGGTGGCTAGTGTCTTGGTAGTCTGTGCTTGTGCTCAGCCTGGCCTTTGATTTGTGGGGTTTACTGTGTGCTCATGGTAAACAGTGACCTTGGCTGGGCAGGCTTAATGATGGCTTAGCTGTCTCTCTCACTCTTTAAGCTGAGCTTTGGTCACATGCAAGTATTGCCCCACTCTTGCGTTGCCGTGAACAGCTCTGCCTCCAGCTCCCCTCTCTGCTGCTCCTGCCTGGGATGGTGACAGAGCTGATGCAGGGACCGGGTGGCTGCCATTTGAGGCATGTTGGTTCCCTCTTGTGGTGTGTTGGTGTCAAAACCTCTGTGCTGTGTGGTTGCAGGAGCCTTTTCAGCATGAGTCACTGCTGATTGACCGGAAGGAGCACAAGCTGACCAAGGCAGAGAAGAAAGCAGCCAAGAAGAGCTATGAAGAGGAAAAGCGAGCATCCGTCCCCTATACTCGTCCGTCCTACGCACAGTATTACCCAGCCAGTGACCAGAGTCTGACGAGTATCCCTGCCTTTAGCCAGAGGAACTGGTGAGTACCTGCCTTTTCCTTTTCTCTCCCATGCTGTAGACATGAAATGAAGCGGCAGAGGATGCTTATCCCTGTCAGTTGAGGCACTACACTTTCCTCCTTCTTCTCTCACTAGGCGACCAGCCCTCAAGGGTGAGGACAAGCCAGTGGCAAGCGTCCGCCCAGTTCAATCTACTCCCATTCCTATGATGCCTCGGCATGTCCCCATGGGCAATGCAGGATCAGCCTCAAGTTCCAACCCTGCTGTCAACTTTCCCATCAACTATCTACAGCGAGCTGGTGTCTTTGTGCAGAAAATTGTCACCACCACAGGTGAGTGGCTGATGTTTGCAGTGAGTTGAGTTGTGATGCCCATGGTGAATTGAGGAGCAAGGTGAGTTACTGATGCCGACATGGGCTGTGGGCAGATGGCCATCAGAACCACTGGTACCACCTCTACATCTGAGTGGTTCCTCAGTACCTAGGGGGACTTTCCCTGCAGGTGTGCAAAGGAGATGGGGCTGGTGGGTCGTTCAGAGTGAATTTCCCATTAGAGGGCCTCAAGCACTGTCACCAGTTGTCCTTGTTGGGACAGGGAGGATGCTGTGCCAGAGCAGCATGGCTTTTGCTTCCTTGGAGCCTTCTGATGCTGCTCAGAAATCAACCCAGGGCTTGCGTCTAGCAGCACGTATAGAAGAGACAACTGCACTGAAGCTAAGGGGGTTGGTGGTGCACCTCCCCTCTCCTGACTGTGGCTGGTGTGTCATTTCACGGTCACTGTTCTGTTTCTTCCCCACTGCCAGATATTGTGATTCCTGGTACGAATACATCCACTGATGTACAGGCAAGAATCAGTGCTGGAGAGAGCATCCACATTATCCGAGGGACAAAAGGTAAGGCTCTGTCTTATGGATAGGGTCCTAGCCAATGCTAATTAGCAAAGACAAGGATGTAAAAGCATGAATCAGTCCCTTGAGAGGAAAAGAAACAAGAAGGGGAGGAGATCTTAACTTTCAGTGGCTTGCTTGCAGCCCATGGTTTGGGTGTGCTGCCATAGCTGATGCTTCAGGGCTATTGCAGCAATGGCTGCTCATGCCTTTGAGAGGAGCTGTTGAACTTTGTGGCTTGGTGTCTCATTTTCACAACACATACTGCATGTACTGCGGCAGCAAAATACTTCCTGGTGCTCCCAGAACGACTTAGTCTCAAGCATGAAGTTCCACATTTCTCCCCCATGGTACATTGAGAGGGAGAGCTTAAACACAGAAAGGCTGAAAGTGGAAGTCAGGAAAGAGGAAGGGGGCAGAAACCCCTCACTGATCTCCCTGCATGATCTTTGGGCTGACCGTATGCAGCACTGCTGTCCTGTTCCTGCCCAGGCAGTCTCACAAGCTCATGGATTCAGGATGAATGAAGTTATTCTGCCTCTGTTCCAGGGACGTATATCCGGACCAGCGATGGACGGATTTTTGCCATCCGGACTACTGGGAAGCCAAAGGGCAATGAAGACCGTCGGACAGCTGCCTCAGGTAGGGACTTGTGAGTGCTGTATGGCCCTTGCTCACATGCTTTCCTATCTGAGTGTCTGGGATGGTGTTCCTTGGCCATGTTCCATCATGCCTGTGTTCAGAGCAGGACCCATACTCTCCCCATGATCATCCCTACCTTCCTTTGTCCCCCAGATTTTTCTCCAAGGTTGTCTTTCTCACCTCCTTCATCTCTTTGTTTCCAGGCTCCCAGAGCTCGTCACTGGAGTCCACAAGCAATGGCAGACACAGTGCCTCATCACCACAGCTCCCCAGTGCGGAGGAGCTCACTCGGCCCATATCCCCTGACAGCCCCGAGATCATCAGCGAGCTGCAGCAGTACGCGGAGGCAGCAGCTGCCCGAGAGTCCCGGCACAGCTCTCCCAGCACCAATGCAGCGCAAGGCCTCCCTGCCCGCACGGACAACGCACCTGGCTTAGCAGCCCGAGGAGCTGAGCAGCATGTGGGTATTCACTGCATGGCTCCCTCTGTGTCTTCAGCCCTGCCAGCCACCAGCCAGCACATGGATGCCCACTCGGTGTTGGACTTACGGGGCAACAAGCGCAAGTCAACCTCACCGTCGGCTCCAGAGGAGCAAGCCCGCAGGCAGCAGAAGAAGCGGCAGTTGCCATCGTCCGTGCAGCCGTACGAACACGGGTACCCTGTCTCTGGTGGGTTCACCATGCCTCCTGTCTCTTTAAACCACAACCTAACCCATCCGTTTGCCTCCCAACCAGGAAACTCCTTATACGTGGGCACTGGCTCCTCTTATTACCAGCTGCCCAATTTACTCCCAGACCCTCATCTGGTGTTCCCTGTGACTACTGACCCTCTGCTGACAGCCGGCACCGCCAGCTCTTCTGCTGCTACCTCAGTCACCGCCAGCATCCCCTCATTCATGCTAAACCCTTCTCTGACAGGGGTGCTGCCTAATTACTCGCTTCCCTTCACGCAGTCACTCCTGCCCGAGCCCAGGATGTTTGCTCCTTTCCCAGCCCCTGTCTTGCCTAGCAGCCTTCCCAGGAGCATGGCATCTGCCTACCCTGGCTACATGTCCCCTCACTCGGGCTACCCGGCTGGGGGCCTCCTTCGGTCCCAGGTGCCTCAGTTTGAAACCCAGGAGGTCCCAGAGGTGGGATGCAGCTCTAATGACGAGGACAAAGACGACGATGTTATAGAGATCACAGGGAAATAACGGGCCCAGCTCCTGCTCGGTCTCAGCTCTGCCAGGAGGCAAAAGTTGCAGGACCTTTTTGGGAGTCAGGATTTCCCCTCTGGGCCACAGCAGCGGGTGGAGAAAGATACGAGGGGGGGGGGGGTGTTGTTCATTTTGTTTTGTTGTTTTTGGCTGTCAAGGATCTGAATTGTATTAGGGGCTGCGAGATGGGAGGAGGATAGAGTGGACCTGTGAAGGCCTGAGGGCCGGGGGGAGCAAGAGCTAGGGGAGGAGGGGAGCAGCAATGCAAACCATAGGAGTGCCTCCCTCCCATGCTCTGTCTGTCTGTCTGTCACTGTTCTCTGTCTTGTCTGGAAGGGGGAGGCTTGGTGCTGCGAATCAAAGCCCTTCTCAGGCCTGGAGGCACAGGCTTGACCACTGGCAGGGCCAAGCTCCCTTTCACAAGAACTGCCTTATCTGTGAACTCCTCTCACTCCGGGAGGTGTGGGCTGGGGGTGGGGGGGTATCTCCATCAGAGGTTGGGGACGAAGTGTTTCTACTGGGGAGGGAGTGGGAGGGCTTCTACATCATGGGGGGGGGGGGGGGAATTGATGTAAAAAAAAAAA
>JASSUY010037251.1:10270-56835 GCA_032466535.1 Forpus xanthops
CCCCCCCCCCCCCCCCCCCCCCCCCCCCCCCCCCCCCCCCCAATTGATGTAAAAAAAAAAAGAGAAAAAAAAAGAAACAAAACACCCCACAAACAATTTGTGATCCTCTTCAAATTCACATGGAACTAGTGCGAGGGCTCCCGGCAGCCCCTGCGTCAGTGGTGAGGGCTCCCCTGGACCCTTGGGAGGGTCCTATTCAAGGTAGGTTGGTCCTGTGGTTCTGATGCCAGCTCTGTGTGCCAGATGGGTGAAGCAATCCCAGATGTCTCACTGGCCATCAGAGGGGAATCCTGGTGACCTCCCTTGGTTCTGTGGCTTTCCATGGCCATGTCTCACCCAGCTGTGGCCCACCACAGGAGGTGGGCTCCCTGCTGCTTCTGAACAATTTAAGGCAAGGGAGAAGGTTGGGGGAGGACACACACTGGACCCAGTGCTGGTTGCTGTTGAATCTGTGATTGGAGCGATTTCCCCCGCACAGAATCTCTACATTAATTTATTTCATGAAGGCGTAATATTTATTGTTTGCGGGAGTTTTTCTCTCTACTTTTAAATTAGTTTCTGTATTAAAAAGCAAAATGCTGGCCTCCATCATGCAGTGGTTGCATGTTGGGTTGTCTGTCTGTGGAGAAGCAGCTGGTTGACCAAAGCATAGCCTAGAAGCAGAGCCAGCTTTGGAGGTTGCCTGTTTCTGAGCCGTAACATGTTGGATGGATGTACCCATCAGGTGATCATGCCAGAGCCAGGGAGGAGCTGCTCTGCATGTTCTGCAGCAGCTGGAAAGAGGATGGAGTCCTCTTGGTGTGTTGGGGCAAGTGGAAAGGCTGGGAAGCCTCCCATGCTCTTTCCCAGTGAGGAGGAGGGCTATGGGGCATGCATAGGAAGGCAGAGCTCCTGCGCTTGGCTTGGACCTGCTCTGTGTGCAGGAGCAGAAGCTGGCCCTAGCCCTGACAGCAAACATGCTGGCTGCTCACCTTGGTGCAGGGCTCCTAAGGAGAGCCTGGGCTACCCAGCTGCAGCTGGACTTGGGGTGTGAGACCGTGTGTGAATGCGTTAGGATGGAGGTTTGGAATCCAGGAATCTCTGTGTCGTGTCTGGATGTTACCGGGCAGATGTGCTCCCTTCCTTGTGTGGGGTGTTCCTGGGACCTTAGAGCACTTGTAGCTTATAGGGACCTCTCGGGCTGTCAAAGCTGCAGTCACTGATGTTAGGACCAACTAGGAGTAGGAAAGGGCAGGGTGTCCTGACATCTCCATCAAAGGGGTGATAGAAGATTGGGACCTCCCTTCCTGAGCAAGAGAGAGGGGGGGTGTGCATGCTTGCATTACAAAATCATAATAAAAGATGTTATGGGGCTTTCCTAGTGTCTTTCTGTGTTCAGTGGACATTGTCTGTCAAACATAACCACACCATTCATAGAAGCCTTAGATCAACAGTTTAGCTATGCAAATTATTTTAATTATTTTTTGAAAAAAAAAACAAACATTAAAATAGTGCTTTCTTCTTTAACATATCCTAGGAGTTGAAAACCGAGGGGTTCTGAGCAAACTGCTGGACAACTTGTCTTTGGATGCACCATGGAAATAAAAATCAAACCCCCCCACAAAAGTAACAAAGCAAATTAACTGATGGTGTTCATGCAAGTTTCTCCAAAGACTTGACAGTGCTGCATCTGTGAGTCATGCCCTCCTGTGCTCTTTGTGTCCACCTCATGCACAACCCTGTGACACTGATTGTATGACAAGCTTGCCCAGATGTCCGTTGCATTCCTGTGAGGCTGTCAGTTTTCCGGTGGATCTGGGGAATGGACCTAGGCAAGGGATTCCCTTGTCCAGAGTAGCAAGTGTTGAGACCTGCGGGTACATATGGGAGGCTGAAGCGGGAGCAGCCCTCACCAGTGCCCTGCTGCAGTCCCTGTCCTCATGGGTGGCAGTGGAGTTCATCTGAGGGACCCTCCCAAGTCCTCTGTGGCTCTGTGTTGGGACAAGGCATAAAGCTGTGGCTGGGGCAGTTGGCACTGCGGCTCTGGATGTGGTACCTGTGCCTGTGCTGTTTTCTCTGCTCCTTGCCTCTCCAGGAGAGCACCCAGGCCTTCTTCAGCAGGCCCTGGTGCATCTCATGCTGCTCTCTGGTATCCGGGGGTTCCTTGGCAGAGCCTGAGCCCTGTGGCTGTAGGACCTGGAGATGGTCAGCGCTCAGCTTCTGCAGGGCACACGCTTGTGCGGTGGGCTGGCATTTCACCAGAGTGAAGTGCAGGGGCTCTCTTGGCTCCTGCATGGCCATAGCAGCTTGAAGACCCCTCGCTGCCCCCCCCCGTGCTGTCTGTCCCCCGATGCAACCAGCTGCGAGGGGCTTCCTTGTGCTGGAATGCATCTGTGGCTCCAGGCAGCTGCAGCATGGTGACCCTGCACTGCAAGCACCCAAGTAGAGCCCCAGTCACCTATCCTGAGCACGGTGGGTCCATGCAGCACCTCTGCCCCCCTTCACCAGCCCCACAAACTCCCTCAGAGCCTTGGCTGAGAGGTGGTCACAGAGGTACCAGTGATACCCTGGCTGGTGGCTGGCAGCAGCTGGGGCTGCTCCCAAGGCAACCAGAGGCACGTGCAGCACGGTGGGAAGGATTTCCTCCACCCCACAAATGCCATGAGGCTGTGCAGGTTACTGTGGGACTTTCCCAGTGGGGTGACCTCGCTGAGCCCTAAAACCCCTCTCTGTGGGACCCCATCTGCTCTGCCCAGGTTTTATTCCTTTTCAGCACGTGGTTGTGCTGCAGAGGGTCCCATCTGGGTTTCCCTGCGCCAGGAACAGGAGCTTTCCCTGCACAGGTTAACTTTTGCTGCTGGGTTTCTCTCTACCAATGACTGGATGGAAGCAGCTGCCAGTTGGCCGCAGGGCTGCAGGTGATGGCTTTTAGTGTCCAAGCCCTTCAGCAGAGTCCTGCACTCCCGCAGAGTGCAGGGAAAGCTCTCTGAGCACAGGACCATCGGGGTGTCCAGCTGCCTTCCACATTGGCACCCAGCCCTCAGCCCTCCCCTTAAGGCAGGAGGTTTTCACTGCTGGGAGCAGTTGGGTGAAGCCTGGGTACTGCTGCAGGACATAATGTCCTGGGCAAGGAGAGGAACTGTGGCTGTGCCTCAGTCTCGGTGTTCTTGTTGCTTCCCACTGGTGTGGCCCTTGGGGTATTGGGAAGGTCTGTGGGGAGGGGGCAACACAGCTTATCCTGACCCATGGATTGGGCAGAATGTGCTGCACACTGACCCCCTGGGGGTGCCCGGGTGGGGTGGGTACAGATACTCACAGAAAGCAGATACTCAGCAACAAAGGATGGGATTTCCATGGGGGCTTCACTAGAAATAAGGTACATTTTGGCTTAACAATGTCAGCAAATTGGTGAATGCAAGAGAATTGCTGTTGGTTTGTGGGTGGCTTCCAGGCCAACAGGGACAAGTACAGCAAATGTCTTCATGGCTGGTGTTTGTCACCACATTGGAGTCTTGGAAGGACCGGGGCGGGAGGGCTGGGGCGGGGGGCAGAGGTAAAGAGGGGAACATAGTCCAGTTAGGATACAGTGAGGTGATGGCTCCTTGTGACTCAGAGCAAGCGCTGCCTTCGAGGGGACACGGTGGAAGGGAGGGAGAGCAACCTGCTGCCTCGCAGGCCACAGAGCTGCTTGTGGCCCTGGGCTCAGAGCTGCAGTCTCTGGCAGAGCCGGGGAGCCTGAAGGAATCCATCGCTGAGTCTCACCTGGGGTCTTCTGTTGGTTTGGGGTTCTTTTTCTGGCTTTTTCTTTTCTGTTTGAGTACCGCCTTAGTTTGTGGCCTGTCTTTTCGTGGTTGGAAAGAGGAGTCTCGCTAGCAGGGTGGGTTGGTCAGATGGCCCCACGCGTGATCGTGTGCTTCCCTCTTCTCTGTGTCGAACGGGATGCACTCGCCTGATCTCCCAGAACAGAGACTTTGAACAATTTGTTGTTTATATGATGTATTTATTTTTACTTGTGTTTCATGTCATTTTTTAAAAAAATAATAAATTGTAAGTTGGTATAACTGCCTGGTGCTTCTCTTTTATTTGTCTTTGTAAAATACATGTCAAGAACTAACCAGCTGGCGTGGTTTGAAGTGGATCAGAGCTGGGTATGGGTATCTCTTCAAACCCCAGGTGCCCAGGCCCAGCAAGGAGCTGTGCCCTGCTACCTCCAGTGGCGTTTGGAACCCACTGGTACCTCTGCAGCCGCCCAAGGGAGCACCCCACCGGAGCCTGCTCCCTATGGAAGGGAGGGAGGCTGTGGGCACGATGTCCACGGCAGGGCTGGATGCTGCTGAGTGTTGGAGAACCATCTATGAGAGCTCACCGTTTCCCTTCTCTGTGCTCTGTGCTTATTATTGCTGCTCATAACAATTGTCATGAAGGGCCAGGGGAAAACAAGGAGAATAAATATTCTGCGAGGCGTAAGTAGCTTTGAGTCTTGGAGCCGGTGCAGGCTGTGTGCCCGGGCCCCAGTGTGCCCTGTGGGGCTCATGGAGAGGACTGGCAGCTTTGAGGTAGTAACAGCGAGGCGCTTTGTGCACAGGAAGCTGAGGCGTCTCGGAGCTGATCCTGGGAGCGAGAAGGGCCCCGGGCAGAGTGGGCAGGGAGCAGCGGGCAGCCCCGGCTCCTCTGCCCTCACAGGGGCTGGCGGTGCCGCCGAACCCGGCTGCCCTTGCTGTCCGGGGACGGGTGCTGCCACTTCTGGTGCCAGGCTTTCTGCCGCTGCCTCTCCTGCAGCCGCAGGGCGTTGCAGTAGACATCCAGGCTGGTGCCCGGGGCCCCCAGGGCCCGCGGGAAGCCCTTGTAGCCGGGGTAGTCAATGCGGGGCCGGGGGCTCTGGTGCGTCCCTCCCAGCTCAGCTCCCCTGCTCCGTTTGTAAGGGGGCAGCTCCATGACCTCGTGCCTGATGACGCGGAGGCTGTACCGGGTCAGGGGCCGGGAGAAGGAGCGCTCCATGGCCCGGCACTCGTAGGTGCCCGCATCCTCCGGAGCCAGCTGCCGGATCAGCAGCCCCTGCTCCAGCACCGAGAAGTGCCCGTTGCTGCCGACCTGCCGCAAAGGCGGAGCGCTGTGGGTCAGTCCCTGGGACAGAGCCCCCCCTGCGCCTCGTCCCACTGCCCTGTCCCCGTACCTCGCTCGTGCCCGTCCCCTCGCCGTGCCGGACCAGCCACCGCACAGTGGTCTGCGGGGAGCGCGCCAGGCACTCCAGGAAGGTTGAGTTCTTCTCCACCCCAAACACCAGCTTCTCCACGGCAGCGGTCCCTGCGCGGGGCAGGACAGGGGAAGGATGGGTACCCTGCTCGGAGCTCTCTGTGGCTGGGGAGCACCCAGCGCGGGCTCTGCGGTGGACACCGGGGTCCCAGCGCCATGCTGGCCCTGGGCAGCGCTGCTGCCTGCACCGCTGGAGCCTGCGGATGGTGCTCACCCTCTGCGGTGTCCTGGCACTGGCTGAGCGGGTCGGACTTCAGCACGTCCTGGCAGCGGGCACGCCTGTGGGGCAGCAGACAGAGCTGTGGGACTCCTCACAGCAGAGCAGCCGGGGAGGAAGGAGGGCAGGGGGGCAGTAGGGGTCTGGGCTGGTGGATAAGGCTCGCTCTTCCGTGCTCCAAACACCACCGCTTTACACGGGAGCAGCCGGGCTGGTGCAGGTTCACATTCACCTCTTCTCGGTGAGCAGGTGTGGGGCGCAGGTCCTGCTGTCCCAGGTGCAGTAAGGGTCCCTGGCCAAGCAGCAGTCGGTGCAGGTTTTGCCGTAGAGCTCACAGCGGTACAGGGAGAGCTGTATCAGCCCATGGGTGCTGCTCACAAACAGCTCCTGCTGCTCAGGCAAGAACAGAACCAGTCAGCACCTATGGCTGGGGACTGGGGCAAGCTGTGGAACCTGCTGTGCTGGGGTAGGGGCACTGGGAGGCAGGGCACTGCAAGGCAGAGCCCCCACTGGCTGCCTTGGCAGGGTCCCATTCCCTAAACTTGCAAGCCTTGGGCCAAGGCACTCAGGCAGGAGGGAGAACTCACCCGCTTTGGTGACAGCTTCATGTCCAGGATGGGAGAAGGCACCTGGAGGGGAAGAAGAGGGTGCTGCAGCCCTGTGGGGACCTCCTGTGTGCCCCAGCCTGTCAGTGGGGCTGGGACTCTGGCCCGGGTCCCTGCTCCTGGTTCCTCCACCTCATATGAGCAGCCTGGGCTGGCCCTGCTCCATGTGGCCATGCTTTCAAGCCTGGGTTCAGCCCCCCCATTTCAGTTCAAGCTCTGATGTGCAGCCCTATGCCCCCAGGAACTGGATCAGGAGCTGGGAGATGAAGTGGCTTCAGTGCTTCTCTTTCCCCTCCATGCTAACAGCATGGGCTACCACAGGCAGAGGCAAAGGACACAAGAGATGCCAGTGACCTGCTGCAGGAGCTTGAAGGGAGGATGCCAAAGGGTAAGGAGAGGCTGCGAGTCCAGCCCTGGCATCCCGTACCTTAGTGACACTGATCTCCTCCAAGCTGATCACCTCGGTGCCATGGCTCACCCCACCGGCCAGCCCCACCTTCAGGACTTTACCTTCATCTGTGAACACAGCAGGAGAAGGAGCTCTCAGGGCCCGTGCACCCTGCTGACAGTATCCCTATGCTGACAGCATCCCCGTGCTGACAGCATCCCTGTGCTGACAGCATCCCCAGGGCTGTGCGAGCTCCTACCTGTGCCAAGGAAGAGCACGTCGTAGTGCCGGTTCTCCATCTCCAGCCTGTGCACCAGCAGGCGCCGCAGCCGGTAAGGAACATTGACCCTGGCCAGGACGGGCTGGCGGCCCTGCGGGTACACAGGCTCCCACATCAGCTGGTGTGTGCGCATGAAGCTGATCACCTCGTCGGGGAAGTCCTTGGTGGACTGCAGGAGGGGGTCGTATGTCTCGCTGGGGCACTGGATGGAGGCATGGAGGCTGCATCAGGGCCAGGCCACTCTGTCCTGCCCCCTCCCACCCTGCTCCCCAGCTCCTTACCGTGCCAGGGCGGGGGTAGGGGACACGGCCCTTGTATTCAACCCAGCGGTAGTCGAATCCCTCCTTGTGTGCAAAGGGGCCGCTGAAGGCAGCTCTCACTGCAGCCATGGAGTAGACGCAGACAGCAGAGCCGCTGAAGACACCGCTGTGGGGAGCTTGGGGCTGTCAGTGTCCCTGCTGCTCCATGGGGACTCCCCTCAGCCCACCCAACTCCTGTCAGCCCTGGGGTTCTGCATGGAACCCCTTTGGCACAGCTGGTCCCGCCTGGGCAACTGCTGGCCATGGCAACACCAAACCCGATGGCTTGGCAGATGGATTGGTGAACCAGAGGCAGGGTAAGCAGTGACTTGGCAGGTGGCCCTTCCATTGCCAGCTGGGTGCCAGTCTTGCCTTTCTGCCCATCCAGGGCTCCCCATCTCCCCATGGAGCAGTGCTGGCGAGGGGCTGATGGTCTGCACTGCCCCAGGGAGGGGATAGCACAGCCCTGCTCACCTGGAGACTGTGAAGAGCCCAAAGACAAGGGGGTTCTGGGGGTCCCGGGTGCGCAGGAGGAAAACATCCTCTGCAATGAGAGGAGAGGGTATGAGGCATAGGAGCTGGAGCACCAGGCCAGGGGATGTAGTGGGCATTCTCGATGCCAGTCCCACCTCCCTGGGGCACGCTGGGAGGAGCAGCCATGGCCGAGCAGCACTGCTCCTGCTGCAGGCTGGGCTGTGCACTCACCGAGCTGGTCAAAGTGTGTCTCGGTGCCATGGGGCCCAGGGATGGAGCACACGAGGCGGGCCTTGAGGAACGTGCTCCAGCGGTTGATGAGGCTGTGCTTCCCCCCAACATCGTTCTGCGGCACCAACAGCCAGGCTCAGCCCCCTCCGAGCCTCCCCCACACCTTGCACTCCTCCATCCCCATAGCAGGTCACCCCCAGCCCTCAGCCCTCTGCTCTTTGCCACCCTCATGTCCAGCTGTTGGACCCGCTTGGCCCAGAGGAGGTAAATCCCACCTGGTGGGACACCCAGCCACGGCCTGCTGGCCCCTGGTGACTGACCTTGCAGACCCGTGCCACCCTGGCATGGATGTGCCGCCTCTCCCACTGCCCAGCTTCCATGGCTGTCTCACGGAAGAAGATGTAGACCTTGTCATCATGTGGGTTGTAGGTGTCAGGTATGGCATAAGCACCAACGAATGCGGGCTCTGCAGGGGGAAGGAACAGCACAACGTGTGCCTGTGCCCTGATCTGACCCTGTGGTGCTGCTCTTGGGAGCAGTGTGAGATGCTGAGGCTATGGAGGGAGCTCCTTGGAGACCCTGCTGTCCAGAAGGCAGAGCCCCATTCCTGGTGCTCAGGCTGCAGAGGGTGTGCTGGAGCATGAGTATCACCAGGGGCTTCATCATTGCCTACTCCCGGAGAGGTGAAGATAACCAAACCACTGAGCTCTGAGTCCAGGGCTGGCCCCAGCCTCTCCCCAGCAGGCAGAAGAGCCCCATGGGCTCTGTTCCTACCATGTAGCCAGTGGTCCTGGTTCTGCTCCGTCCGGATGTAGCTCTGCTCAGCCCCATGGACCCAGGTCCGGAAGAAGGCGGCGCTGCTGCCCATGAAGTCACTGGAGGTACCAGAGTACAGCTCCCCATCTGCGGGTCAGAGGGGTGATGGGTGGGCTGGGTGCCACTGATGGAGGCTCTCGGGAAGGTCTCCCCTGTGTCCCCAGAGGTGCAGGGAGGGTCGAGGTCTCAGAGCCTGGCTGGGAGCATCCTCCAGATCCATGATCCAGCATGGCTGCTGCCTAGCCCTTCCTCAGTGCTGCTCCAAGGTGGGCAGGCTGCTGATGCTGCACTCCCCATGCATGTGCTGTTCGATCTACACCCGCACTTGTGATTCTGTGCAGGAGCCACGAGGTCACGAGCTGGGCCAGGAGCAGGCTCTGCGGGACAGCCCCTCTCACCGACACACACTTGGGCACCGGCCCAGGACCACAGCAGAAGCAGGCACTGCTGCCAGCCCCTCCCAGCACAGACCCTTCCCACCTTCAGCATCCTCTGCTCCCCGCTCCTCTTACCCACAAGGAGTCCTGTGAAGGGTTCATGGGGGCTGTATGGGCACCGTCCTCGCCCCGATTCCAAGGAGTGAGTCACCAACCGCATGGTGGGAGCTCCGGAACCCTGCCAGAGCCAAAGGGCAGATGGAAACAAGCTGGGCATGTGGAGGAGAGCAGGAAGTGCTTGGCTCTGATGAGCAGGTCCCTTGAGGGGGCTGCCAGGACCTGGTCTCATCCCCAGGGAGGGCACCCTGGCACCGCCGCACCAGGGCTGCTTCCTGCCATGCTCAGCAAGGCCATGTAAATGCCAGGGACCGCCAGGCTGGCTGGCCACCCTCCCCTGGCTCCGGGGCTCCCTATACCCCCCAGTTGCTGAAGGGGGGTCTCTTGCCAGCTGCAATGGGTATGGGTCTGTCCAGGGTGTCCCTCACCTTGCCCCGGGCTCCCAGCTGGATGAAGGCACAGACGGGCTGGTAGGAGCCGGTCCCGCAGGCGAACACGTGGGTCCCGTTGAAGGGCTGGAGGAGGCGGATGAAGTTGGCACACTCCGTCTGTGCGAGGGGAGGTGTTTGTTATTGGGCTGAGCACAGATGTGGGTGCTCACGGCCAGCTCCATGGTGTATCTGCTTGGGATGCAGGAGCCCGGCCAGGTCTGGTCCTGGCAGCTGGCAAGCTGAGCTGAATTCTGGCTGGCTCAAGAAGCTCATGTCAGGCAGAGCGCAGGGCTCCCTTTTGGGTGATGCTGGTGTTTAATACCCGGGGTAAGCTGCTTACCTCCACGTTCTTCCCAGCCAGCTGGCAATGCTCGACCTGCTCCCGGGAGGCTGGCCAGAAAATCTGCAACACAAAGACTTGCAGGATGCAGCCCTGCTTTCCTTGGGCAGGGGCACTGGTGGGATCGTGCTTGGCCAAAGGGAGCTGCCAGGCTCAGGCACACGGTGAGGGGCTGCTCTGCAGCGGCTCTGACACTCTTGGGTGCCCAGGGCCCGGCTGAGCTTGGCCGGCAGCCTGCAGGCAGGCTCAGAGGGAACTGGAGCGGGGTCAGAGCTGGGTGGGCCACGGCACACCCGACAGTGGGCAGGGATCCTGGATCACAGCCCGTGGGAACGCCAGGCTGCAGCGGCTTAATGGGCTTTTCTTTTGTCGGGCTGGAGCCGCGCACCCGCCAGCAGGATGTCTTGGGATGACATTAGTGGGCTCAGTGCTGGAGCTCCTGCAGCAGCAGCAGCAGGGACAGGCGGGATAACGGCTCCGGGCACTGCCCTTGCACCGCAGCCGGGTCCGCCCAGGGCTCCTGGCCCCGTCCCTCCCTGGCGTCGGCCTGTCCCAGTGGGGCTCAGCACCGCCAGGGATGGGTTGACCCCACTGATTGGGACATCCTGGTGTGAATATGTCCCCGGTGACGTTAGAGCAGCCCAGCTCAGAGCACAGCCATCTCCACGCCCCAGCATGGAACCAGGAGCGGTTGCAGGGAGGAAGGAGCCAGCACTGACCTTCTCGGGCTCCCTGCTGGGATGGTCCAGGTGGAGCAGGAAGATGTGGTTTTTTGCTCCCACCATCAGCCAGGCCCTGTCTTCATCCACCAAAAGGGCTTGGAAATCCATCCCGTCCCCCGAGGCCAGCAACAGGCGAGAGCTGTTGGATTTCAGCAGATCTGCCGAGCACATTGTGGGAGAAAGAGGAACCCATCCATGAACAACACAACAAGCAGCCGGCCCTGTCTCCAGGACAGCTCTGGCTACCCAAAGGAATCCAGACAATGTCCTAGCAAAACCCCACCACCTTGGTGCCCCAAAGCTCATCATGAAGCCTGCTCCCATGAGCCTACCTGGAGGAAACAGCGAGTCACCCTTACAAAGAGGAAGACCACTCTGACCATGCCCTGGGCTGGTTTGCAGGGTTGGGGGCAGGACAGTGGCCCAAGGAGCCCAGGCTCCTTTTCAGAGGTGCTCTTGGAGTCCTTAAGCCTCTGCACCCTGAAACCATGGGGTGAGGGCTGAGAAGAAGGGAGAACTGCTTGCTGTAACTCCAGACATGTTTCCCCGGGCTTCAGATCGAAGGGCTTTACTTAAAAATGGGTTTTGGCTATCTACTGGGGAAAAGCATCCCTCCAAGGGAAGGCTGTGTAGAAACACAGCCACCAGAGCCCAACTGGGACACCTTCCCTCGCCCACCCCAAGGCCTTTTAGTTTGCCATGGACCTAGCTCCAAGTGGAGCAGAGACATGGCAGTGGGAAAGGCTCTGCTGCTGTAGCTCCCGTGCAGCATCCTGGGGCAGCCAGCATGGCCCCTCCAGCACAGCTGCAGGCACAATGAGCTCTTGTCTCCTGGTTAACCACTCCTGAAACAACATCCCTGGGGCTGTGATGCACAGAGCCAGGTTTGGGGCTGGTGGTGGGGCGAGCATCCCCCGGCACCATCCCAGTGACTGCTGCACCGGACATGGGATCACAGCAGCTGCCATCCCAGTGAGCGCCTGCTCCCAGGGATAAAGGCAGGGGAGCCCAGCAGTGAGGTTGGACCTTACAGCTTCCAGAAGTCACAGCACACTGCTTTCCTCTTCAGAAGTGGTGGAACATAGCTATGGACAGGCTGGCTGTGCTGGGGAGGCTGCTCTTGCCTTTGGTGCTGCGCAGGGAAAGGTGCTAAAACGGAGTCAAAAATAGGCCATGGGAAGGGGAGGCAGAGGCAGACTGCTGCTGATGGGAGGAGTGTGTCAGGAAACCTCGGGTGATCTGTAAGATCCAGGCTGAGAAATGCCCCAAAGTCATGTGGCTTGGAGCAGTGTGTCAGAACGGAGGGGGGGGAAGCTGTCAAGGGGAGCGTGCTGCCCAGGTGATGGGTCACGGGTGGACGTGCGGCCCCGGGTGCAGGTGGGGTGTACGTGGGCACGGGCACGGCTCCGTCCAAAGGGAACCGGCTGAACGGAGGCTGTGTCTCTCTTCCTTCCACCCCATTTCCAGGGCAGAGGGGAAGCGGGGCCGGTGCCTGCGGGCTGGAAATGCCACTGACGTCTGCTGGTCCCTGCGGGGGAAGGACCTGCTTGGGCCGCAGGCAGCAGGGATCGCTGCCCGGATCTGCCGCAGCCAGGCTCGCTCCCAGCTGGAGCTTCCTTCTCCCCTTCCTCCAGGGTCAGGCTCCAGTTACTGCGGGACACAAACCCTCCTCTGCCAGGAGCCTTTCCCGCTGCCTCAGGGAGCTCCTGGCCCTCTGCCTGTTCCCACAACTGTTGTGCACAGACCCACTTCTTCCCCCCACCTTTGGGTCACCCACCCTCCTGTGTCTGCTGGCACCTGCCCAATCCAGGGGGAAATGTCAGACAAGTCATTGGGAAGTCCAGTTGGGGTGGGAGGGAATGTTAATGGGTACAATTAAGTAGATCTGCCTTAACCGTGAGGACAAGGTCAGGCAGGATGAGAGAGGAGCCTTCCCTGCTGCTGTGATAGCCCATGAGAAGCTCCCAGGAGGAGTCGCTGCCCTGCACTGGCACCATGAGCCCTCTGGCAGGGTTAATGACTATGAGGGTCTGATCCTGACTCTGTGACAGTCCTGTCCCCTCACCAAGGGGATGCTGAGTGCTACACGCACAAGGCATTTGCTCCAAACCCTACCCTCGAGGCAGGGAACCAGCAGCTGCACAGTGGCTAAACCGATGGGTGAGTGCAGAGAAACATCCTCTCCTTTGTGTTCATTGTCTCCCAAGGCCACGGTGTTTTTGTTTATTGCCAGGACCACTGTAACCGCCTTGTCCCATCCATCATCTCCGCCTGCCCCTCAGCTACAGCATCCTCAGTGCAGGGCGACCCTGGGCTTCCTGGGGTCACAGCCCGGCTGTGCTGCAGGGCTGTCCTCTCCCCTGCCCCCAGCCACCACATAGGGCAGCCCACGGAGGACATCCCCAAAGCCCGAGGGAAGCTTGGTGCTAAACCTGCCTCCAGCCCTCGCTGCTGTTGGCTGATAAGAGACGTGCCAGTGCAGCTTGGCGCTGATAACCAGAGACCCACCAGCCACTTGCTGCATGGAGATGGCTTCTGGGTCCTGCCTGGCTGCAGATCAGAGGCTGGCAGAAGAGCCATTTGCCAGCTCCTAGCTGTGCCTGCCCTCGTCACTGCAGTAAGAGGAGCTGGGAGGAATGCTGTGGGCTCGCTGCAGAGCTGCATTGCTCCATGGCCTCAGAAAAGAGAGGTTCTGCTCTGGGCAGCGCCAGGGCTGACCCAGAGCACCCGCAGGCTGCCTTTCACAGGCCATGATTGCTGTGTGCTATTATAAACCTCCCTGGCAGGGTGGGAGCCACTGCTGTTGTTCCTGGCCCTGTGCCCCATGCCCCATCCTTCCTTTGCTCTCCCAGTCTTCGGTGCTGTCATTTCCTTCTCTCAAGCCTCTTGCATCTTCTCCTACCTCCGCACCAAGGGCTCTGCCTACTTCCCCAATGAGGGTAAGGCTGATCCTGTAGACCACTGTCAAAGGCCTTCTTTCATTTATTTATTTTAGGGGGTTTTAAACCTAAACTTCTCAAGGCATTGTGTCCTTGAACCTGCCCCGTGCTGTCCGTGAGTCACATCCCCTGCCATTGTTCACGCTGTCCTTGAGCCCTCCTGATGCTGGGAGCTTCCTCTTCTGCCTCTGCCCAAGACTTGAGGGCTTTTGGCATGTCTGGCCCTAGCATGCTGTGGGGCTTTGAAGTCAGCAGTCCCTCTGTTCTCCTGCAGCCTTGCTCTGCCTTCTCTGGTTCCAAGGAAAGGCAGACCCTGCACTGTGTTTCCAGTCAGGGCTATCAGCAGGGTCATCTCCCTGCAGGGATATCCTGCACCCCTGGGAGGCCCAGCTCTCTTCAGCCACAAGCTGGAGGCATCTACCACCTCTCTGGCTGGAGAGCAGCTTCTCAGGGTGATGGAGCAGGCCAAGAGGATGGCACCAGCACTTTGAGTGCAACAGCCTTGGAAAAGCTGCACTGCTTCTTCACAGCTTGGAGAAGGGCTGGTTGAGCACTGGGGATGTGCTGAGCTGCCTGTCCTCCAAAGCAAGTTGCTCTTTTTCACACAGGAGATGCTGAAAGCAGGTAAACTGGCCAAGCCTGCGCTGAGGGTCCTAGGCAGGGTGACCAGCAGCAGGGCTAGCAGGGCTCTGCTCTAACTGCTCAGGTCATTCCACTGCAGAGAGCCTTTCAGTAGAAACTCCCTTTCTGCACATACCTGCTGGGCTGTGTGTGCACTGCACTCCCTGTTAGTCTGCTCTTGTTGCACCTTCAGAACACTGAAAGCATCCCCTCTTTTGCACAGCAACCTGTGCCTCCCTTGAGGAGCGCATAGTCTCAACAGGGAAGACAGATGCAGGGGAGAAGGGTAAAGTGCAGCAGGGAAATGATCTGCACAGGATCAGCCTCTCCTCACAGAAAGGAGAGGTAAAGGCAGGAGGGCTGCCTTCTCTGATGCCAGCAGCACCAGTGCAGCATCCATAAATCATCCCAAGGGCATGGGGAAATGTTGCAGCCGCAGCAGTGGGGTTACTGCCTGCCTGGCTGCCCCCTTCACTCCCTGCCTACAGGACTGTCTCCCAGCCCTCCCAGGCAGGATGCAGACCCCAAGGACACCCATCTGGGCAGCCCCCTTACCTTTGTAGGCGAGACGAAGGCGCGGGGCATGCTGATTCCATGCCTTGATGCTGCCCAGCTGCTGCAGGAGGAGGCAGGGCAGGAGTAAGGCGAGGGGCAGGCTGCGGCGAGGGGCAGGATGCATTCTGATGCTCAGCAGTGGGAAGGGGACACCTCGTCCTCACAGCACCATGGTCCAGTGCTGAGATACCACCTCCGCTGCCAGCTGCAAGCAGAGAAGGGGGAAGGCTGCTCTGCAGTGGGCTGTGTGCTGGTCAGGACCCTCAGCACACCGGCCCTTGGCTGCAGGGGGTGCTCCAGGGACGGTGAGTGATGGTGGGTGATGAGGCACAGCCTGGGGACCCTGTGGCAGCCACCGCAAGTGCCTGTCAGTGGTTATCAGAGCAGAGCACCCGCAGGGCTCCGGGAGGCAAAGCTTGTCTTGAGGAGCTCCTGCAGCTCCAAGTGGCTGAGCTGGGAGAGAAAGCAGGGCCAGGGAGGCGGGCGCCTTTGCTGGCTGGGCTGTCCTTGCAGCCCCAGCAATCATTGATGGCTCTGTAGGGTGAGGAGCATTTCTGAGCATCTCCATTGCTGTGAGCTGTGCTGGTCCCTGTGGGACACCCTGCACCCACCACCACCAGGAGCTGTCACACAGTCAGTTTGGGTACTGTGACTGTGAGACCCATGCACCGGTTGCACCGGCTGCCCCCAGGATCTCCAGCACGTTTCATGTCCAGGGACTCCGGAGCACCAGCTATTGCAGCCTGCCCAAGGAAGGTGCCATGTGAGGCCAGCGTGCCCACAGCATGTGGTACTTGGGAGTGTTTGGATGCGAGAGCATCCTGGGAGACACTGATGCGAGGGGAGCAGTGAGGAGTGCCTGGGGAGTAGTATACAGTGCAGCAGGCACTCAGGTCTTGGGCTCCTCTGCTAAATATCCACTCTGCTCCCAGTGCTTGGCCACAGCCTGGTTAGGGATCCCAAATGTTCACCATATCTCAGCTTGGGGTTAATCTTGTTCCTCTTACTGCAGGGGGAGTTAAAGTTTTGGGGCACTGTTCATAAATACCCCTTCAGTGTTCCGTTCACCATCAGCCATGGCTCTGTGTGTACAGGATACATCACTCTGGCCGGCAGCTTTGGTCAGCGCAGACCTCTCTGAGGCCACCAGCATCCGCTGGCTCTGGGATGCTTGAGGCAGGAAGGACTCTCTTAAATTCACATTCCCACAGGGATGTGCAGGGTTTCACAGCCTCCTCCACCAGCTCCCACACCTCCTGTGGGGAGCAGGGACAGCCTGCCAGCGATCTGCACTTAATTCAGGCAATTTAGGTGCTTTTCCCTGCTTATAAACATCCCGGGGCCCAACTGGCAGCTGTGAGTAACTCCCCCTCTTGCTGCATATTAAGTTCTTCCAGTTTCATGGTTGAAAGACTTTAAATGAGCTTTTTGGCTCATTCCAGGCCAGAGGCTGTTGGCTCTGGGAGCAGGGGATTTCTGCCGTTCGGTGGAGGGCTCTAGGAGGGGTGATGCAGCCGAGCTCCCCAGCTGCCTTGGTCTCTGCCTTCCACAAGAAGGAGCACTCACCCTGCTTCGAGCGGAGGTCTCAGGCTTGTGGGGTTGGGGTTTCTCTCCGTCCCGGCAGACAGGGAGCAGGGAGCAGCCCCTTGATATAGCTCCTCTCCTGCCCGTTCCCTGCCCTTGCTGCTGCCTCGCTTTCACTCTGGCCAGCACAACCTGCTGCTGCTCCCACCCAGAGACCTGGCACCAACGTGCAGCTGGATGCCACCTCAGGGTGGTGGCTGCGCTGTTTTCTGTCCCTTTAGTTTGACTCCAGAGGAGGGGGGTTCCCAGGTAGAACCCCATCAGCCACGCTGGGGACCTGCTGACAGGGAGTGCTGCCCTCATTTCCCCCCAAGCACCTTCCCAGCGGCTTTTCTGTGCCGGGGATGCTCCGGCACTCACAGCTCTTCTCGCACTCAGCCACTTGCAGTGGAGTCCCCAGACCCGTCCTGCAGACCGCAGCCATGCCCTGAGCACTGCAATCCCAGGGGTCATCACAAGGATGTGCCTGGGATTTGACAGGGATGTTTCTTCCTTGCCCATGTGCATTCGGTTGCTGAAGGACTCGGGAAACTGCTGGCCTCTAATTGCAGCTTTCTATAAATGGAGCAGGGCCTACGCTAGGCTTAGGTTTGGGCTAAGTGAGCCCTGGAGGAACCTTCCGTGACCCAGAGCTCCAGGGGATGCCAGGGTGGGTTGGCATCCTGAGGATGGCAGGCAGGGCACTGCTGCTGCCTCAGGACACAGACACTGCATGGCCACGGGGTGAGCTCTAAGGATGCTTCACATACCTGCAGCAGGGGCTGGGGCAGTGGGGCAGGCATGCAGGCTCCCACATACAGCTGGGTTATTCCAGCACTCTGGCTCCTCAGCCTGCCAAAGGCAGGTTTGGTGGTGGCAGGAGCCACGGCCGCACACAGGAAGAGCCCTGAGCCCTCACAGGGTCAGGAATGGTGGGGACCATGCTGGAGGGGCTTGCAGTGGACAAGGGAAGACAAGTTGTCATAGGATAACTCACAGTGGGCAAGGCTTCCCCCGTGTGTCATTCTTCGGGGCTCCCCTGGGTCATGGCCAGGCAGCAGCGAGGGACTTGGCACATCCTTCTGCTGATGCACAGCCAAAACCCAGCCTCAGCATCCCTCTGTGCCAGCCAGAGCAGGGACACCGGGGGAACCCACTGTGGGGCCGCGGCCCCTCTGTAAACGTCTGCCCAAATCTGCCTGGAGGTGAAGCGCTTGGCAGAGGCAGAGTTTACACTGCGAGGGGGAGCGCGGGTGTCTGCTGGATGGAAACAAGCTGCAGATGATGAATCTAGGCTTAAATTAAACAATCCCGACAGCTTTAAATAATCAACCCTCTGGAGCAGCAGCTATCTCCATCTCGGTTTGGAGAGGGAAGTGCCGATGAGGGCAAGCTGCTGGGCAAGGGGATGTCTGCAGGTGAAGGTTTCATACTCCGGGCACCACAGGGTGTGAAGGGGGGACATGGGTGATTGCAGCCCTGTTTTAGGGCGCCAGCAGTCATCAGGGGTGTCTTGCTGTAGGTGACATAGGTGGTGACACCACGGCACCAGGCTGGCTGTGCCAGGAGTCCACCAGATGGCCTGGTCCCAGCGGTCATCCTGCGTCCTCCCCTCCTGATGGTGACCTGCACGTGTCCAACAGGTTTAAGGCTCTGTGCTGTCACCTCAATTCACCATTTCATGGCACGGAGCTGAACTTTATCTTTGGAGACAAAGTTCCCTGGAAGGTCTTGCCTTAGGCTGAGCAGCGCAAAGACAAATCCCTCCTGTTTGAGACATGTGGGTATGGGAGGGAATTGTTTAGCCGTGAAAGCACCAATTTCCTCCTGACAATGCCTATTTGCTGCGATGCCTCTAATAGTGTAAAACAGCCCCAGTTTCAGTGGGAGAAGGGCCTGGCAGTGGATTATCAGGCTATGGATTATCTCCCATGAGGGAAGAGCACACTGAACTCGAGCTGTGCCTCAACCCTGCGGCACTGAGAGCAGCCCCCGCACTGCCTCCCTGCCCGGCACAGCTCGCCATGTGCTCCAGCACTCTCACAGGCCCCAATTGTGTCCCAGCTAATCCCCACACACCATTTGCAGCCTAGTGCCTTCTTCAGTTACACTGCGGGGCTGGCGGGGCCATGGGCAGGGGTGAAATGTGGCCCCAGCAGCTGGGGGACCTCAAGGGAGGGGAGCCGGGGGGAGGAGAGGAGCTGCACCCCGTGTCAGCATTCAGCCACAGGAGATGGAGACACTGAGCAAGGACCTGCTGCGAGCTGGGGCCCCGTCCACCTTCCCGAGCACCCAGGCCTGGCTCCTGCTCCCCACGCTCCTGAGGCTGCCCTGTCTCCCCCAGCACAAGCCCTGTGTGCAGGCGGTTCCCTCTCTGCCACTTTTGGGAGCTGGGAGAAAGGAGTCTCATCCCAGCAAAGAAACCGAGGGGCAAAGCCAGGCAAGGAGGTCCAGCCAACAAAACAGCCATGTCCTGCAACCTGCTCTCCCACCTCTTCTCACAGCTCAGCCCGGTGCCTACCCCTGCACACACATCTGGCGCACACCACATGGTCCATACTGCGTGAGTGCGGGACCAGTATGCAGAGGGAGCGCACAGCTGGAGCTGTTGGCGTGTGCCTTGGTGTGTACCCCTGCCTGGGGCTGCCCCTCTGCCTGCCCCTGGGAGCCCAGCGGGGATGGGGCTGCTCTGCTCCATCCCGCGCAGGATGATGGATGCCCCGGCAGCTGCACCAGAGCAGCTGTCATCCTCCAGCCGGGGGACAAAGTCACCAGGGTGAGCCCTCAGCTCCCTCCTGCCTTCCGCAGGGCTGCCTGGCTGGGGCAGGACCAGCACCGGGGAGCCTGCGGTGCTGAGCTCATTGTGGCGGGGGGATGTGGTGCTCCTGCAGTGCAACACCAGGGCTGGGACCACAAAAACTAAACCAGAGCTCAGTCGGCTTGGGGGCACGACAGTGTGCCCTGTGAAATGGCACTCCCAGCCAATCCTGCAGTGACACAGGTCAATGTGCCCGTGCAGAGCCCCAGGGATTGAGGGGAGCAGATTTTGGAGGGTTTGGACAGAGGAAATGATGAGCAGCAGCAGAAGGCTCGGGCTGCTCCAACAAGTTTCTCTGCTATCAGCCCACAAGGCTGGCCAGCAGGCTCCCTTCCAAACAGGACATCTCCTGACAGCCTCCTGCACTCCCGCCTCCAGAGATTGAAGTCCATGGCCACAATTAGCCCCAAGCTCACCCTTCCTCGCCAACCAGCACTGCCAAAGTGTGCCAAGCACCAGGAGTGGGGAGGAGTGAGTCCCGGCTGCTGCTGGCCCACTGCAGCCCATCAGCACATCACCCCTGCCTGGCTCTTCACCAATGGTACCAGTGATAACGGTGATAGGACAGGGACAGCTCTGTGGCCTGTGTGGTGTCAGGGGGACTTCACTGCCTCTGCTGACCCTTCAGAGCTCTGCCTGGGACCATATCTTTGAAAGCAAATGGGGAATTACCAAGCCCAAAGCTGGCCAGGATATTAATAACTGTTTATGAAGGGATAAGGAGCTGGCTTCACTTAACATCCTGCTAATCCCTTTCTCGGGAGGCTGCTGGCTCAGGCCCTACCTTTCCCTTGCTACCGAGGGATGTGAAGTCTGCTCTGGCTTGGCTCCAGGGCTTCAGGCTGGGAAGGTGGCCCAGCGGCTGGGCTTGGCTCACTGCACACTCATGGACATGGTGATGGACATGGTGAGGAGCTGTCGGTCAGTGCATCCTACAGGGCTTTTTGGTGTTCCTGAACGTGGTGCTCGAGCCAGGCAGTGCCAGCTGGGTAACCTCTGTCATTCCTGCCTCTAATTCACCCCAAGGACATCCAGCACCAGGCAGCAAGTCCAGAGGAAAATTCAGAGGAAGATGCTGAAGGTGCTGAGCTCCTCCACAGACAAAGCAGAAGGTCAGGGAGGTGGGACAAGTGTGCAGGAGGCATGTCTCATGCTGGGCATGCCATACAGGTCAGCTCAGCCAAGATTCGTAGGATCAGAGAGTCATAGAACAGTTTGGGCTGGAAGGGACCTTCAGAAGTCACCTAGTTCACCCCCCTGCAGTGAGGATTGACTTGGACTATTACACTCCAGATTAAGCTCTGCATGGGCTGGGCATATTGAGCTCCCAGCCTGCCTTCTGAGGCAATTGAAAGGCTTAAAATGCTCTCATTTTTGGGCGGGGGCTCGCCACCCTCTGAGGTTGAGTTGAAGCACCCAAATAAGGTAGCTCAGAGGCTCTGTGCTGCCGCTCTGCTGCCAGCCCAGCTCCCCAGAGCCTTGGGAGTCCCCAGGGGCAGCACTGCATTCCTCAGAGCCATTTATACCACGATTCTGAGGGCTGAAACCCACCCTTGTCACCTGTCCACCACATGGCCTGACATTCAATACGGCCCTTGGAGGCTCGGGGAGCTCGGGAGATGGGCTCTGGGCTCCAGGCTTTCCAGGCAGGGTCTGGGTGAATCACACATGTGCCAAAGCCTGGCAGGGCCTCCAGGGCCAGGAGTCAGCGTGGGCTCTGTCCAGGGACGGGTTTGCTAATGCCTCTTGCTGGCTGAAAAGCCTCATCTGGGGAGAGGGGCCAAGTGACACACAGGGTTCTTTTACAGAGATGCCAGCTTGATCAGTTCAAACCTGGGCAGGTTCAGCCATCACCTTGTATCATGGGGGCTGCCCCTTTGGTGGCACCTGGAATAGAAGTGATGGGCTTGTTCAGAGTCCTGGTGGGAATGTACCAGCATCAATCTGTCTGAAGTACCGCAGCAGGGAGCCAAGGGCTGGAGGCAGCTCCATCCCTGGGGTGTCTCATGAGAAACTGAGTCTTGGGGGGCACAGGTGAGTCCCTGCCCCTTGGGCAGGCAGGCTGCAGCCTTTCCCAGCACTCCCAAGCCACAGTCCACTGCTACCCAGGGCATTTTGCAGCAAACCTGCACAATTTAACACATTTCCCTCATTCAAAGCAGACCTTCTAGTTCCGCTTCCCACCTCCAGACCTATCGGGCAGGGATGCTCAGCACCTCTCCGAGAGCTGTTGGCTTCACCACATTTCCCTAGCCAAGATCCCAGGGCTATTCCATCCAGGAGCTGGCTGTGAAGCACCTGCTTTGCTGTTCAGTGACCCGGCTCACCCGCTGCCCCATGGCCAGCCAGCAGCAGGGCTGCCGGTCACACTCCCAGGGCCTCTCGCTGTCCCAGCTGGGCCTCCCCCGACACTTGAAAGCACTGCAGTGTTTTCTTTTCATCAAGGGGATCCCTGCTCCCTGCTCTCCCCATCCTGCTGCACTAATTGGAACAGGCTGGGCAGGCGGGGGGGGCTCCGCCGGAGAAAGTATTTTAATGAGGATGGAGGGTGCCTGCACCGTTATCTGCTGCTTCTCACAGCCTCTTGGCTGGGCTCCTCGGTAATTACAGCCTGGCTTGCCGGGGAGCTCTCTGCTTTGCAAGCCTCGGACCCCTGCGGAGCACCACGCTCCGGCAGCCTCCAGCGGGCCGCCCTTTGCTCCGGCGTGCTGCTCCGGAGCTGTGGGATACATCTTGGCGTTGGGACTGCGAGCGGCTGAGCCCCGCGGAGCTCATGGCCAAGCCCAGGGAGCTGCCTGGAGCGGGGCTGCGGAGCGGTACCTCCGAGGGTCAGCGACCCAGGAGGCAGCAGGGAGGCTGCGGGATGAGCTGAAGATAAAGGCACATCCGCCAGGGCTGCGGCCGCTCGCTCACTCCTCCGCTGCTGCAGCTTTCGGGCAAGCGGAGCATGGCAGCATGCGCTGGCAGCAGCATGCCGGGGGCAGGGAGCTCCCATTCACAACCAGTTAACTGCCTGGCCAGAACAGAGCTACCCCAACCCAGCGGATCCTCACCTCCTCACAGCACCCTGCGCCTGCATTTCCAGCTGGCCAGTGCAGCCCAGAATCAACCACTACCCTGCAGCACAGTCAAGGCACTGCTCCCAGGACACATCCCTCCTGTCTAGACCCTATTTCAAGTGAAGGCCTCTCTGTCCTCCATGCACTCCTCTGCACACCATTGTGTTGTGGAAGGCCCTCCATGGCTATCACGCAGTGTGGAGCTGAGGCACAGATAGACTGAGTGACTTGCCCACTGCCAAACGGGAACTGTAGCAGATCAGAGGCTGTAGAATCACTGAATAGTTTGTTGTTTGAATTAGTTGAGATAGTTCAATAGTTGTGTTGGAAGAGACCTTAAAGCTCATCCAGTTCCAAACCCTGCCACAGGCAGGGACACCTTCCATCAGAGCAGGTTGCTCCAAGCCCCTGTGTCCAACCCGGCCTTGAACACTGCCAGGGATGGGGCAGCCACAGCTTCTCTGGGCACCCTCTGCCAGTGCCTCAGCACCCTCACAGGGAAGAGCTTCTGCCTAGAGTCTAATCTAAAATACTCTCTTTCAGCAGGATGGACCCCAAGTGTCTCATCTCCCTCCAACAGCAGCTCATCCCCCTACAGCACAGACCAGCTCAGCACTAAGCCTGACTCCATCACTGCTTGTGTACGAGTGTGAGGCTGCAGCACATCGTGGCAGAGCTGTCACCACTGCCTGCATGGGAGCACACATCGTGGGAAGACCAACCCTCCTCTCAGAGGACAATAGGCAGATTGAAACTGAAAGCTCTTTAGTGGGTGGGTTTTTTCACACTAAGAAGTGTTCAAGTGGAATTAGCTGACATCAGTGGTCTCCTGGAAAACAGGGAAACAAACCTGGACCCGACGGTGGGAGAAGCAGCGTGGTTCCTGCACACAATAAATGGCAGCTTGCCAGCACATGAGACAAGAACAATAACTCCATAGAGCCATGTGCCTGTGAACAGCATTGTTTTAGGGAAACCATGCCCTGGGCAGGCTCCAAATCGACCGAGGGTGACGCTGGCAATAGCTGCTCTGCACCATGCCATCCCGCTGGCAGAGCTGAGTTGTGCCAGCCCGGAGCACATCTGTGGTGTGCTTGCAGGTACAGCAGAGCCAGGGGTGGATCAGGGGGTTCCGTGGGGTTGTTGAGCATGGAGATGGCAGAGCCCAAATATCCTACAGTGCCCAAATCAGGGAATAAGAAAGGCTTATCTCTGCTGGGGATATGGAGCTCCTGGGTACCATGAAATCACTTCCATTCCTTGCCATCTAGCTACAAGTAGATGCTGGGGTTTTATAGCTGTGATTTGGGATAATATAGTCTTTAGGGAGGCAGAATGACCTGGTCCCCTGTGCTTTGCATCCAGCTCTGCAACACTAAACCAGTCATTTTCCCACTCTCTGCTTCAGTTTCCCCAAGCAAAAAGCATGGGAGAAGGTGCAGCCAGCTCCTGTGAGCAGGGCCGGAGGGAGAAGTCAATGGGGAGGAGAAGGAGTGGTTTAAAAGAACCAGGAAAGATCAAAGCTGGATACCCAGCCCAGAACAGTAATGCTGTTTTCACCCCCTTCCCCATTACAGCCTGTTCTCTGCAGGAGCTCTTTGCCACCCCACGCAGGGTGATCTCCTGAGCAGATCCCTCAGGGGAGGGCTCCTCAAAGAGGTCAGTGAGGCTGAGTGCCCCCCACTCCCCACCCAAACGCCATTCCCAGCTGTCCCCAAGGCCAGGAGTTTGCTCAGCTGACTGGTCTGTCTTTGCTTTCAACAGCAAGTTTGTAAGTGTGTGAGAGCCTGTAAAGACCTAATTACCCCATGCTCTTGAAGCCGTCACTTGCTGTAATCTCAGCTGGAGCAGGGGCAGCCCAAACTTGGAGGAAGAGGCAGCTCCAGAGCCCAGGAGCCAACGTTTACAATAAATCTCCATCCTTGCTGTAAACAGCCCCTGAGAGAGTGTCACAGGAGCAGAGCAGAGAGTGAGGCAGCCAGAAACCCTTGCTGGTGAGAGCTGCTGCCAGCCCGGCTGGCTCAAGGCCTTGCTTTAGCAAAGAGCATCATTAGCACTGAGTTGTGCTGAGGACCCCGGGCTTGGCTCTCGCTCCCTCTGCTTGAGCCTCATGTGCTGGATGCTGTTGCTTGGCAGCCCTACAGCCTGGCATCATGTCTTGAGCCAGAGGAGGCAGCTCAGGCCATGGCGCCCCATCTCCAGCCTCCATACAGCACACTGCTGTCTGGGAGAACAATTTAGACCCCTGGGGGGTTTTCTATATAATTCTCAACCTAAGGAAACCAGAGCAAATGATCCTTGTCTTACACCCTTGTGGAATTCAGTGAGATTAGATTAGGGATGAATTCTTCCCATATTTCTTATAGAGCTGATATCTCTGCCCTGCCTTTCCAATTGACTTCCCCATCCCAGGCTCATAAATCACACGGGTGTTTGTGTCTCTGTTCTTTTCTATACCGTCAACTCTGCAGGAGAAATCCATGCTACAGCAACCCTTCATGTCAGATCAGTGACCCATGGGGCTGCCAGGCCCCCTCCCTTTGAAGGCTGTGCGAGGACCAGCAGCGGGAAGCTGGGACACGCTCCACTTGGCAAAGAGAAAGCTCCTTGCCGCTTGCACATGGGTCGCGTGGCCGGCATGTGTGCGGGATAGCTGCGGTGCTGTGACCCAGCCTCCTGCAGCACTTTCCCCCTTCCCTTGGACACGCGCCTGCACCAGAAAGTGCTGCTTTCCAGCTAAGGAGAAATTCCATACGAGTGCTCAGCAGCCGGATTAATGCAGTGGTTCCTTCTGGGCAATAAACCGCTTAACTAAACACAGCCATGGCAGCAACGTCAGGCTCGGGGCTTGCTGAAGTTCAGCTACACCCTGCCCGTGAGGTGCCTCCTGTGGACAGCGCACCCCTTGGCCAGGCTGCCCGGCTGCCAGGGCAGCTCCTGCACCCTTTTGGGAGCCATAATTCATGCCAGAAATGGTCTTATTTCAAGGTTAGGAAGGAATAACCCTCCTTATCTTAAGTTTGTCAAGCGCTTTGTTATTTGGTTTCAGACATAAGCAAACGTCTCACTTTCTCCCTCCCATCCTCAACCCGAGTATGACAACCCCATCTCACTGGAACATCCACCCATCACCTCTGAGGTGTGCAAGGCTCCCACCTCCCAGCCATTCCTACCCAGGCTCTGCAATGCTTTCAGGCAGAAGGATCATCAGTTAAAGGATGCCTTTAGAGAGCACCCGGCAGTTCTCAGGCTCTGTTTCTTTTCTGCCTGCTGCGTTGCATGTCCCGAGGTTTCTGCGAGGTGAGGCCTTGCAGGGAGAGAGGCTGAAGAAGCACAATTGCCCTGTCCTGACAGATTTCATGAAGCCCAAGCACGGGAGGCTATTTCTTCTTCTAAGACCGAGGCTGTCGCAACTGATCAGAGGCAAATGATTGATTTTTATCTGGGGGGCGATGGAGGAAATCCAACAGAGCTGTCCTTGGGCAGTGGAAAAGTCCCCAACATGGGCTAGGCATCAGTGACAATCTGGTCAATATGGGATTTGGGGCTGTTAAATATGAGCAGCAATACAGAAGAAGCCCCACAAAAACCAGCTCTGGAAACAAAGGGCTTTACCATAGTGAAAACCTTCTGGAATCCAAGTTAAGGCATTCATAGATACAACCAGAAAAGGTCATTACAGCAAACTCTTCATTGCGTATGGTGGCAAACGGAGCAGCAGAATGAGCTCTGCTCTCTGTAGGAGCGGGGGAAAGCGAAGCTCCTCACGAGTTACTCTGCACACAGGTTAAAACCGCAGTAAAGCAAAGTGTAAGAGCAAAGCATGCAGCGGTCAGACCCGGTTCAGCCGCCCGGGATGCGCTGCTCCCGCTGGGATCGCTGTCCCCCGGATGGGAGCACGGCGGCCTCGTCCTCCCGCTGCCCAGCTTACAGAACTCAAACCAAGCCTCAGCTACTTACCAGCCCAGGAGCCAGCGGGACCTCAGCTGCCGGCCCGACGGCGGGTACCTGGGGGCCGAGCCGCGGGGAGGAGCCGCGGGCAGCCCCTCGGGCAGGAACCAGCCCCGGCCGTCGGCGCGCCGCGTCCCGCCGGGATCCGCGGGCAGCAGTCGCCATCTAGCGGTGACCGCGCAGTCATGGCCAGCGGTCCGTTCGTCCCAGGAATAAGTCATTCCCGGCGCCCGAGGCGCACCGAGGGGGTGGGATCGTAGGACGGCCCATCGGGAGCATCGCTCCTCTTCGTTCCGTGTAAGCTGTGAATCCGAAGGGCACCAGCGTGGATGGGGACCTGCGGCGCACAGGAACCTTCCCGCCGCTCCCTGGCAGGGGGAATTCAGGAAGGACAGCTCTGGTTCACAAGTGATCATGAGCAAAATGCTAGGGAAGGGATGATTCAGGCTCTGATGGCGGTGCACAGTGTGGCAGGAGCAGATCCATACATCCGAGGACTCAACATACACACTATACATTCACAAGTTGCCTGGTTTTTACTCCAGGCAAGCTTTGGGCTGATGCTGCGACCAAAACTCCCATCAGTGGCCGGGGAGCATGAGGTGCATTCCTGGAGCACATCTGATTTGGTTTCATCTGAAAGGAATCCACTTGATGCTCTCCCAAGCCTGAGCTCTCCAGGCCACAATCCAAAGCACAGAATAGTGGGGAAAGTTGAGAGATCAGTTTCAGAGATGCACCCTTGAGCCAAGTTAAATTTGCTGGAACAGACCCACCCCAACACAGCTATGGAGAGAAGGGGCTTTGCTGTCTGACCACCTCACACCCAGATAGATACTTGGCCCCTCTCCTAAGTAAGCATGAGCAATAGGAAGGACACAAGAGTGCAGCACTAAGGTGCTTGTGGGGCCAGAAAGGGTCTCAGGGCCTTCTGGCACTAAATGGCTTCAGGTGGGCCCCCCCACACCCACCTGCTGCCCATTGGGCTTGGGGCTCTATTTAAGCCCAGGCCTGGGCCAGGAACACCCTCCTGAGGTGTGCTGCAGACCTGCACTGCTCTCCTAAGGGATTTCAGGCATGCCTGTCTACTTGATGGATGCTGAACCTGTGTTAGAGGCAGCTTTGTCACCAGCTGGTTGATGGGACCTGTCACTATTACCACAGTGGCCCTGCTCTGTGGGACTGCATCCAGGCGGATCAAGGTGACCCTCCTTGGTGGGAATCCAAGCCACCCCACCACAGGGTCCTTAGGCTGATCCTCTTCTTCCCTCCAGATGAAGCCTTACAGGATGCAGTGTCAAGCGATGTGGTACAGAGGCATCCTGCAGCATGGGAGCTGCTCACTGGGGTTGTCTGCAATGGCAGTGCTTGTAGGGTGGACTGCAGACAGTGCCAGAGTGACCTTCAAGCTGTTATCCAGGTCCCTGCCGTTTCTGGACCAGCCCATCCTTCCATTGTGCAGGATGGGGAGCTCTGTCCCCTGGGGGTGTTATGCTCAGGCCGCAGTTTCCTTACAGCACACCCAAGCACTCTGCAGGGAAGTGAACTGTACTTTAGCAGCTGGATGGGACAGGCCTCCTCCAGGCTGCAAATGGGCTGAGCAACACACGTATGGAGCAGCCCCATGCTGCTGGAGGTGATGAGATGATGGCAGCACTGGGTTGGTCTTTGTGCTGCTGCTCCACTGGGGAAGCAGCCATCCTGGTGTGCCCCAGGGCAAGCAGCGGATGCTGGTTAAACACTAGCACAATTATGGCAAGCTGTATATCCCCCCTCCATGACTGGAAATGCTATGGAATCATAGAACAGTTCGGGTTGCAAGTGATTTTTAGCTGTCAGAGTGCCCCTGCAATGAGCAGAGACATCTTCAATTAGATCAGGTTGCTCAACGCCGCATCCAACCTGACCTTGAGTGTTTCCAGGATGGGGTATCTACCATCTCTCTCAGCAACCTCTGCCAGTGTTTCACCTCCCTCATTGTAAAAGAATCTTCTTTATATCTGGTCTGAATCTATCCTCTTCCAGTTTAAAACCATTACCCCTTGTCCCATCAACTGCTGCTGCCTTTCTCCTCTGAGGGTGTAATCCAGCAGCAGCTGGGTTACCAACAGCTTGTTCTTCCAGCAGCACTTGCATCTCCCCAAGGGAGGAGGGAATCGACATGGGTCAGTGGACAACATGAGTGGTCCAGAGCATGCATCAAGGGACATGCTGCAGCAGCAGGACCCTGAGCACACATGGTGGAGTTTGGACACTGGGAGGTTAGTGTGGGAAGGGTTTTGTTACGGTGTTATTCCCTGGGCCTGCACTGTGTCACCCACGGGGAGGTGTGCTTCTGCTGGTCAGCCCGGTGCCTTCTTGTCCCATTCAATCCTATCCCCACACACATCCCAGCAGTGACTTTGCCAAGCCATTTCCCCTTCAAAATGTACTGGCAGAAATTATCCCTGGAGAATTTGGGCAAGGGCTTGTGTCTGTGCTTATCTCGGCCATTCCGGTCATTATGGGACTTACTACAGTGTCATTCATCTTCCTTTGAGTCTTTATGCTACTAGCTGGAAGCTGAAGTGCAGTTTCACAAAGCTTATACTTGCTGACATTTGAAAGCATTATGTCCCCAGTGCAAGGAACATAGAACAGAATGGTCTTTCTATGTAGATGGATAAATACAGAACTTACATTAAAAAGGGGTCATAATGTGAGCAACAGTCTCCTCGGAACACTGAACTGCTCCTCTTGTCTTAAAACGTTAAATGAGTAAGATTGTTCACGATGCTCATCGGGCATCTCCCCATACCTAACAGGAGACAAGTACATTTTTATCACTCTTCCATTTCAAATACAGAGAGGTCCATGGATTTGTTTGAAAGACATTTGAAAAAAGGTAAATTGCGGTGTGTTTGCCCCTAAAGATGTGAGCAGTATAACTGCAGCCCACTCACGTCCCGCTCACTGGTGTCCTCTTGGGGGTGACCTGGCAGAGCTTTGCCTGTTGAGGGCTTCTCTGAGTGCCAAGCCCAGCTCAGCCATCCCTGTACATCCCCTGAGGGCCAGCAGTAGCTCACTTGTCATACTAGAGAAAAAAATGCCCTGGGGCTGGGGTTTTGTTTAGTTCACTTGCAGTTTAGAGCCAGAAACCCAATTTGTGCCCCTGAGAAAAGCAGGCAGGTTAATGCCATTGCTGGTACACCTGAGCTGTAGGGATGTGCGAGTTTTCGATGCCAAAATAAAGCATTTCAGAGAGGGTCCCCCGACGGACCTGCCAGGTCAAGGACGTGTTGCCAGCTCTTGTCTCAGTCTTTGTACTACACAGTAACACACATTTTGCTCTCCCAGGTCCATGCTGCAGGGGGGATAGGTACCTCGTCCTGTGCCTGTCTCTTGGCTGGCTGCTTGGGCTGCCTGCACACTCAAGCCAGAGCTGCAAAGAGCAAGGTGCCCGTTCTGCAGAAGGAACAGTCACAAACCCCGGCCTTCATGGACCCCTCTGGTGCCATGCTGCAGCAGAAAGCAGCCCCACACTATTTCCTGCTGCCAACTTGCTCTGCTCCCTCCAGCCCATGCTGGACCGCCCTTGCTGTGAGGGTTCGTGGGGAGAGCTGAGCAGGAACCACACATTAACAAGACTGTGGCACTTCTGCTCTGAGTGAAATCTGGAAAGAGCTACAACTGAGCTACAGCAGCACTTGTTTTATTGAACCTACAGCAGACAGGTCCTGTTCCCACCTTGCAGAGGGACCGCTCGCATCAGTCCTTCCCTGGCTGCGCTGGAGATGAGAGGGGCAGCCCCCAACCCATTCTCATTCCAGATGCACCTCTTCTCTCCTTGCAGCTGGTTACGACTGTGGGAGGAAGCACATTCACTGATTTCCCTTTCTCCTTTACAAATGCTTCCCTTATCCCACCTTGCGGCTTGCTTTCTTTACAAAGAGAGCTCCAGCTTGTTACATCAGTATGTTCCATTTACAAGGTCCTAAATAACTGCTGTAACAACATTAATAAATATACAGAAATCAAAGATTAACTACTTTGGGGAGGGGTGGGGGAAGTGGCTCTTGCTTCAGAGAGTGTCAGATGTTCAAAGCAGCCTCCTGCATCCCAACCTTTGCGGCTGACAGGGCTCAGAGATAGACCCTCCTTGGGCAGGGGCACAAGTAGAAGGTCCCCTGCTGATGCCTCCCACCCTGGAAAGGGTGGACTTAACCTCCCCTTTGGTGTCCCCCTCCAAACCAGCCAATATGTTGTAGGTCCCTAAGATCATCCCCTTGCTGAGTGCTGCCAGCAGCTGTGGTCCAGGAGCAGTGGCCTTCTTTATCCACACAGGCCATCCATTTAAACCCCTCTGCCTTTTGCCCAGGCACAAGTACACCTCATACCGACCTTAGTACTGGTTACAGTTCTAAGTAACCAGGCCTCCTCCTGTGAATAACACCTCTGTAGCAATCAACTGCTCCATCACAGGACTGACTTTGTAATTTTTTCCAGTAACTCTTACCAGGACTTTCCAAAAAACCGTAATAGTCATCTCCAGTCATCGCCACCACCACAGGATGGCACAAAGGCAACATGCTGAATGTGGGAACAGATCTAATACGGTAACGCTGGAATAATCTTGGAAATACAAACACAGTAACTCTCAAGATAAAAAGGCAGCTGCAATGCAGCTTTAGGTGACCATCCTTTAAAAACCATTGAAGACATGAAATCCACTACACCGGTGGCGGTCAGGGGTTCTACATCACCACCTGCGCTGCTATTTCCCTAACAGAACATGGTATTTTCTCTTGCTGCTGCTTTGTCATGCTTTTAGCTTCTCACTCTGTTAATCTGTTCTGGTTCATTAACAACCTTATTACAGTCACTTCATCCCAACCCCAGTGGGGGGTTCCTCCACATTCCCTAATCCTGAGTTTTCCCTGGCTGATGTACAACATGGGTGGACATTATATAGACATGCACATCTTTAAAAGAATACACAGAGACACCCACTGGGTTACCTTGGGGAAGAGGAATTCAGAGGAATTAAGTCAGTATCAAATACAGGGAGTACCTTGATTTGCCACGGCTGGTACTGGGATACTCTCTTTAGTCCAGGTAAGTGGCATTTTCAAGCCACATACACTGCACACCTCCTGGATACCCCACACTTCTGTAACATGGCATTGTTCCAACATCACAAGATGCAATACTCCTGATTTCCCATTATCATTTACTATGATCCTGAGAAGCCAACAAATCAAGTATTTCTATGATTAATGTAACTAATGGGAGATAGATCTGCCTCTACAGAGAGAAAAAGGATTTCTCTTGACTGGAAACAGATGCACCCTGCAATTATAGTTTTTATTATTCATTTTTTCCCTCTTTTCCCTGCTGTCTGTTCCTGCTTCTCTCCTGTTCCTGACTTGAGCCCTGGCAACTGGCCTATAAGGAAAGTGTTGTGATGCATCTTCCTTTCACATATGCACATCACGCTGCCTACAAGCGAGCAAGCGAGCAGGAAGCTAAGCCAAGGAACTTAGATTATTTAGTGAGGTCCATCTGTCCAAAGGAAGCTGCTCTTACATTTATCTGGTTTATAATCTTCTAATTAATCACGTATTATCAGTTGTTAACAGGTTTTCACTAAGATGGATGTACCCACATAGCAAATTAATAAAGCCAGATAAAGGGCTCCTGCAGTTGGTGGCTGTAAAGGCTCCCTCCTGTTTTGTTGGGGAATGATGCTCTGTCGGTGCTCATTTTTGGCACATGCAGATGCCCGGCATGGGACAGCCTGTACAGCAGCTACTGGTCTGCTCCTAGATTCCCCATTTCCCTCCAATGTTATTGAAAGTGATGTCCTGCCAAGTCATGCTTCTTTCCCCTTTGTGCATGGACGATTTCCAGACTCGAGCATCAGCTTGTTCCTCCAGCCCCCATGCCACTACGACTGTTCCCTCTTAGAGACTACATCCCCAGGAGCCCATCACCTTCCCTGTCCTCCCCACGCATGGTGGAACTCCCACAAAGACTGAAACCCCTGCTTGCAGCCCAGGCTTCCCTCTGCACATTATTCCAAACTCCTCACCTTCACCTGGAGATCACTGGGAGGAGTGTAAAGGGCTGCTGCCCTTCAAAGTTTTGCATTACTCACTGACGTTCCAGTTTGTGCTATTTCTTTGTTAGTTCCACTGTAACAGATCTAGAAGGGTCATTATCCATACATCCATTAGAAGAAGCATTATCATCATTACATGAAACTTCCCAACCTTCAGACCCAGAGAAGCTGCTTCTGACTGCTGGCTGTGCCATGTGGTCCCTAAGTGTATTTTGTAGCACAAACATTAAAGTGCCCCTTCCGGCATCTGAACTTCCACTGGTTCTCTCTTTCTTGAGCAGCTCCTCTCCTCTGGTTTGCACAGGAGCCCCTAAACCCAAAATGGAGGGGCTCTGGAAGGAGGGGGCTGTCGTAGACCCTTTCTAAACACAGCTTGCCCTGGGCACACACGTTCTCCCCTCACCTCCATGGACTCACCAGCACCACAGTGGTTATCCCTACCTCCACCATTGCTGGGTGCAGCACCAGGGACTCAGATGCCAGTGAGCAAGTCCCCCAAGCTTCTCTGGAGTTGCCTGTGTTGGAGACAAGGAAATGCAACCTGGAGAGGGCATTTTCTGCCTTTAAAAGTTGTTGTCACCATTGCCCTTATCCATACAGGCCACACTCAGCCTTGCCACCTGTGGTCCCTGTTCCAGTAACTCTTACCAGGACATTCCAAACATTAAAATTGTCATCTTCAGTCAGCCACATCCCCACGACCAGAGGATGGCACAAAGGCACAAGCTGAATGTGGCAACAGCACTAGGACAGTTGTGACAATCTTGTAAATACAAACAGAACAACTGTAAGATATAAAGGCAGGTGCAATACAACCAGTGCTTTAGGTAACCATCCTTTAAAAAACATTAAAGACATCAAACCCACTACACCAGTGATAAAGAAGGTTTCCAAGCTCCCCAGATGCTTATGTACTCCCTGGGTTGTACCAGCAGCACTTACTCAAAATGGCTTTTTCTCTCACAAACACAGCCCCTACCACCCCAACCCAGCATGGCTGTGTCTCTTGAGTCTCCAACACCACTGCCAACAGATCCAGCCCTCCCCATGTTCAGTGGAGGGGATGGGGAAGGCTCTGCCTTGGTTGGGAAGCTCAGATATCACCCAGCATGCATTAGACTACCTTTAGCCACTAAGCTCTTGCTATTAATTGAATTCAGTTGTCCTTGCTAGCAACCAGTTGTTTCTGCGCCCAAATTCCTTTCAGGTCTTCGGGCTATCCCCTGCTCAGAGTTCACATCCTGGCCTATGAGTACAGGGCACCAGGAGCTGGCAGGGAACACACTGCAGCAGGACCACGCACGACCAAACCTGTCCCAGACCTCCAGAACGGCTGCAGCAACCAAAGTCCTCATCAGCAGAGAGCAAAATATGCTGAGAACCTTCCGAAGCTGTGATGCTTTTACAACACACCATGCTAGGCAAGAGACGAGCACTGACAAATTTTCAGTTTTATTAAAAAACTCCTAGCAGCAAAACCTGTGACAATCCCAAAAAAAAAAAAAAAAAAAAAGAAGACCAAACCCCCAAAAGAACATGACACAGAGAGAAAGACAGATGGAGGAAGACAGGCTTGGGGTCTTCTGCACCCTTCACTCCAGTTCCTTATAGCGGGCAAACATGACCCTCCTGACGGCATCACGGTAGGTCTCATTGGACTGCCTCTTGCTGGGCTTCCCTGGGGCCCCCAGGCCAGGGCCCTTCCTCCGATTTTCTCCCTGCAAACAGACACACTTTGATTTAGTGTTTCTCCTCCTGTCTGCCAATAAAGAAAAAGCCTCCCCTAGGCTGCCTCAGGACAGCCAACTGCTGCCATGGGGATCTGGGAGAGGAGGAACAGCAAGTGAAGTGTGCTCCTTCAAAAGCTGTTCAGGGGAAACTGTCAGCCCTCTGTGGGCAACAAAACCAGCCAGCAAATGCCCGGTGGGAATGGAATCACAGGGACTGGCTGCAGGGAACAACACGAGCATATGGCTGGTGGGAGCGGGCAGCCAAAACAGGCAACAGCCGTGTGCAAGTGAGGATTGAAACAGAGCAAAGGGAACTGCCAGCAAGAGCTGGGCTCTCAGGGAGCTGTCTGCAGTTAGCCTGCATTCGCAGAAGCTCAGCTGTTTTCTCCTCTAATAAGAGTTCCCATGGGCTCTGGTAGCTCACTTTGAATTTCAACCAGTTTTTAAGGACTGGCTTTTGCAGCCAGCATCTGAATTATTCAGTAATACCTGCCTAGAGTTAGCCCAGGAGAGCAGGCCCAAGGCTGAAAGCTTCTCTCCCTTTAAAGTCCGACTTATTTGAGTACCGGAGATGTCATCAATTAGGCCAAGAGATCAAAGCCTTGTAGGGCTGAAGTGGGCACATGGCTTTGCCCAGCATGACTTGGAAGTGAAAAGCAAGCACATCTCCGGGGTTCTTTTGGGAGGCCTTCACAGGAATTGCCCAAGACTTTTGCTGTCAGCACCCCCATCCAGCCCGGGGAGCCCTGATCAGAGGTCAGACCTCCCAGAGCGCATCGCTGGAGCTGGCTCTTCAAAAAAGCCTGTTTTATGGCCACAGGAAACTCTCTATGACGACTGAGCAACAGCTGGGGCTGCTGTTTGCACTGAAAAGGGAATCTTGCCTCGTGTGTGTGGGCTCAAGCAAACACACGTCATGAAGCCTCAAATATTTGCCTTTAACGATACACTCTACTGCAAGCCCTATGTCGCAACTTGAGCTGTGCTGCCATCGTCTGCCCCTCGGGGAAGCACTGACACCACAGCAGTGAGGAGGTCAGCTGACAGATCTGCCACCACCAACAACAGCACCACATGGCAGCAGCCACATGGTGCTGCTCATGTACCCTGGGCAAGGGGGACAGTCCCTGCTGCAGGCCACTTGTCAGATAAGCCCTCTGCAGCAAATTTAAGTCCACTGGGAGACCAGCTTGTCCCAGAAGGCAGGATCTACCCATCCCTGCCTATCCCTGCAGCCCTTTGCTGATGGAGACTCTGCTTCTCATCAGATGATGTATCCTGGTATTACCTTCTGAAGTCCAGAGTCCAGAGCAGCGGTGAGAGCCTCACAAGCACTAGGCAGAGTAGACAAATAGCATCACGTGCCCTGTGGCTTTGGCTCTGCTCCCACCTCCTCCTCCTTGGAGCTTCACCTTTTCCCCCAGCTCACATGACTGTGGAACATGGAGCTGACAATCTGCTCTCAAACCCCAGCCTGGCTTCAGGCAGGTATTAATCAGATGCTATGACCTTCACTGTAACTTCACTGTTACTTTATTTTCAACACCTCAACACCCATATAAATTCTAACCTTTTTCGACTGCCAACATACTTGCAGCCCCTCCCAGCCTGCAAAGTTAATCAGTGCACATGTATTATTTCATGTAGTGGGCCTTGCAGCCTGATTTGTTCTGCCTGGGAACTCCCTCCAGCCGTCTTGGGAGACATTACTGGCTGCAGATCATTGTGTTTTGAAAGGGAAGACTCACCTCCACTGGGGATGTTGCGCCCTGCTGGTTGTGGCCAAAGCCTTTCTTCCACCCCGTGGACTGCAACATTCGGTTCCCTCTGTTGTTACTATCAATCCTTGGGTCATAGTCACTGCAAAGAAGGAGAATCAATTGTCTGGTATTGCTTCAAACATATGCCAGGGATCTTTAGCTCTGCTAATAGCACCTTCATTGACATTCCAGCTTCTCCTAAGGGACACCCAAGCTGCCTGCAAAAAGCACACTGGCCAAGGAAATCAACACAGCAGATTCTGTGTGCAGGGCTCAGACACCTTTGATTGCAAAACTTCTGGTCCCTCCTCAGGGGAAAATACACCAGGGTGCAGGAAATGAGCTCAGGCTCCAAAATATTTATGGTACAAGAAAGCCAGGAAAAGTCTGTGCTTGCATTTCTTCATCAGTTTTTAGCACTAGCAAGGAAGTGAAGTGTAATCCATGCTGCTCTGCCAGATCTTTCTTTTCTCCCAGTGCTGTGGCCATAAAGCTTGATAGATACAGTGTTGATTTGGACACCCCTTCTCCCACCTGGTCTTTACTCACTCAACACCACTAACCTAAACCCATAGTTTTGAAAATTGATCAGCACAAAACCACTTTTCTTCAGGAAAGTTCTACACTGTGGCTGCTGCTGACACTGCACACAAACTGCTTTACTTTATCCACAGCTGTTCCAGAAAACAGTGAAGAGAAGATGTGGACTTTTAAACTGTAAGACATGAAGGAAAGGTCTCCTTCTGAGGTGCTGTATCAGAAGAGGACAAGCACACAACCAGTTTTGTCTTCACCACATGCCTAGCAGTTCCTCAGCCCACTGGAACACGCGAGCTTGCAGCAGGCAGGTCTTTTGAGAGCTCCACACAGCACGCACTTTCTTCCTCCACCTACTCTGCATGAGATGGAAACAGCTCCCAGTGTTCCTCTGAGTCAGTGGAACAGATGAAACACAGCTTTGCTCTTTCTTTCAATGGCTAGATGCCAGGACAGGAGGACAGCAAGTGCCTTAAGGACAAGGTGGATGGGAACAGGTTGCTTTCTGCTCCCTGTGCCTGGCCAGGCACACTCAAATCCCCCCAGTCTCACTCCTCAAGCACCAGGCAACTTGTCTCTGCTTTCCCCTACACTCTTTTCACCCCTGTACCCCTGGCCTTCTCCAAGATGTCCTGCAGCACAACAGGCTCCTCTTTGGGGAACTCTACCCATGAGAATCACAGCCTGCCTGGCTGCGACTCAGGCAGATCTACCCCACCAGCTGACTCCTGCCCTTGGCACACCAGCAGCACACATGCCATCCTGGCATCAGCAGTCCCAAACAGATCTAACCAAGAGCAGGCATTACCTTTCTGAGTCCCGGTCGTATCTGAGTCGTTTCCTCTCTGGTGAATCCATCTGCTGGAATTTCTCTCTCCGGTCATTTCCTTTGTCTTTATGTCTCCCCTTCATAACAGAAAGAACAAAGTAAGCCCAAGAACTACAAAGGATTCAACACTCCAAAGGAGACTGCTCTGCAGCCAGGTCTCTACTCATCTCATTCTCAGCTGGCTGGAAATCAGTCACGGAGACTTACTGAATGTTTCTGGGATCCACAGTCCACTTATTCTATCCTGATGGCATCTGTTGGGCTAACCCAGACCTGTGATTGCAGCCTTCCAGTTATGGTACCAGGAGCAGCACTGCTACCCTCTGAACAACAGACAGCTACAGATCTCCCATTCCTGCCCAGGCAGCAGCAGCCCACATTGACTTTACATGGAAATTTGTGCCCCTCTTAGCTTAGAGTCCAACACTGGCTTGCAGGACAAAAGAATCATACTCAGAACCCTCTGGGAGGAAGAAGACCTGCTCTGAGAAATCAGAGCACTGTCTACAGGTCCAGCTGCACAGTGTGCCCTAAGACTCTTTGGGAGGCATTTGATGCCCAAGCTGCAGATACAGGTACACAAATGGAAGGTCCAACATCCCTCTCATGAAGAACCACAAACAAAAGTCTGTCCACCACCACAGACCTACCTCACGCTCTCTCTTCTCCAAATATGCCAGTTCCTGCTCAGATTGTTTGATCTTCATATGTATCTCCAGGTTTTGCTGAAAGGAGGAAAACAGAAGCCAGAGTCAGCAGAGGATACAAGCTGTCAAGGTCAACTGCTACACCCATAACGAGTACAGGTAGGGCAGCATGCTCTTGTACCTGCACTACACCAGGTGCAGCAGCATCTCCTGCAGCCCAGACTACCTGCTCTCCCCCAGAGACCATGAGCCCTTCCTCTCCACAGTAAGGAAGTTCTATTTTAACCTGAGTGCAGTCTGGCCCTCCTAGAAGCAAGAGCTCAAAGGCAGCACAGAATATGGGGAGGCATGTGCTAAGTTCTTACTGCTATCGCACTCGTGTGTGCCAGCACCCCACTCTCTCCAAGGCTCAGCTATCTTCGCTACAGCTTAAAAAGTCACACCTTGATATTACAGCACTCCCATGGCAGGAACAAGCAGCTCACACAATGCTTTGAACAGAGCTTTGACGGGAACTTTGCCTGCTACTGTGTCAAATTCAGCACAGCTCTTCCCACCCAATCATTGCATTTTTCTGTGCAAATCACAACGCTGCTGAGCCAAAGGCAGCTTCCAGCACACACACAGCCCCACAGCCACCAGCTCCCCCACACCTTGTGCAGGTTGGAAAGCTGCTGGTGCTTGATGAGCACTTCCTTGTTGGGAAACTGCCTCCTGCAGAGCAAGCAGGCCAGCTTGTTCCAGTCGGTCAGCTTGTCATCACTGGCTTTGGCCTTCCTCAGCTGCTCCTCGCGTTGTGCTGGTGGGTGGGGAGGCGGCAGCCACTGAGCCTGTGACTGGTCCTCGTCTTCCTCCTCCTCTTCATTGTCGCTGTCTCCTCCATATTCTCCCAGAAGTCCTATCAGAGGGTTCACCACCTTGGGCTGAGGGAAGTGGCAGAAAAGCATTTTTAGCATTAGCAATTTTTAGCATCATGTCTGCCCTGCCATGTGGGGCTCTGCTTCCCCAACCAATCTCCCCATGACTTCTGTCTTTCTTCCAGCTCAGGAGCTAGGGAGCAGCATCCCAGCAACACAGGGAGGGAATGGAAAGAAGCTGACTGGACAGCATTTGAACACCACAGGGTACAAGCCATTCTGCTCTCTAGACAGGCTGTGCTTTGGTGCCAAGCTTTCCCAATCTGCCACACACCTGAGCACAGGAAACTGACCAAAGCCGCAGCTATTTGGCAAAGTGTTGCGGTCAGTCCCTTCCTCTAGCAATGGAAAGCAGTGAGGAGGCAGCTGGAAGAGTTTTCTGCCTGAGGACTACTTGAGCAAGAAGACCCTGCTTAAATGCATATATTAAATTTCCCCCTGGTAGAGGTCCACAGACAGCCTCAGCGTTATAAACCAAACTGCCTTCACCAATCCATCTCCAATGCTACTTCCTTTGTCATGAGCACATGGTACCTCTGTTGCTCAAGGTCATGGCCAGGCTTTGGTGAGCCTCTCTAATCCTGCACCCAGGTTCAAACAAGGCAAAATGCAATCCTATGGAGCCACTTACCGGGGCTGTGCTCTCATCCTTTTTCACAGAGGGAGGTAATGGTTTTTTAAAGACATCTTCTGCAGAGAACTTATCCTCTCCAGCCTCATTCTGAAACAGTCAAGATCAGGTGTTAAGACTGCCATAGCATGGGCTCAGTGCACACAACAGCTAGGCACCCACTTAAACAGGTCTTCAAGGAAGACAGGCAACTGCCAGAAATGAGGTGGTGGTTTTGGTGGGAGACACTCTCATTCTGGGGAGTCCATAGCTCTCCTGGAGCTATGTCCCTGAAGCCTTTGGTTTCAAGTTGCAGCAGCTCACCATGCCATCTTAGACTGCTCCACTCTTACTCTCCTCTGCACTGTGATGCTGACAGCAGCAACAGCCATGCCTCACACCAGTGAGGATGCTGGGGCAGGGCCAGGTCACATTTGTACACCTTTGCGTGAGCACAAAGGACATGGAGACCAGGTGCACAGAAACCCACCACCCCAGGAAGAGCTGCAGTTCTGCTTGCCTGTGAGAGGCAAGACAAAGCACCAATACTATAGGTGGGAAGGGGAAAGGATGACAACACCAGTTTTCTCTGCTGTGTCTGTGGCATAGCATGTCCAGGCTCAACCAGGGTGGTGGTGTTCCCAGGATCTTCATTATACCAGTCGAAGAACACCCTTTATACTGGCCAAAGAAGACCAGACTGCAGTCACACAGCAATACAACAGGAGGAGCCTGTGATGCTCACTTGTATGCTCAGCAGCTCAAACAGTAGCCTGGAGTGAAGCTTCACATTTACATGCTTTACAGAGAACTGTTCTGGAGCCCTGGCCATGCTCTAGTTTAGCAGTTCATTAGCTACTCAGACTTGACTATGCAACATCTTACCAGGCCTGTACTCTCATCCTTTTTCACAGAGGGAGGCAATGGCTTTTTGAAGACATCCTCTGCAAAGAACCTCTCTTCTCCAGGTTCATTCTGAAAACCCCAAGATTGGATATTAGGCCAGCAGCAGCACAGGGGTCAGAGAATGCACAGAGCAGCGAGGAAGCCACTTCTGTGCATCCACAGAAAACAGGCAGCCATGAAAAAAGATGAAAGGATTTCTACTGGAGATGCTTTCACCCTCCAGTCACACAAGACCATGTTTGTCCTACGTCGGTACCCTCGAAAGCAGGCATCCTCCATACCAGATGAGACTTCTTGGCTGGCTTGGTACCAATCTCTGGGGCAACCTTGGGTCCCAACTGTCCAGGACTGGTCATGCCACAGAATATATCCAGACCAACAGGCAAGGAGGAAAACAAAGTTTGTGCATGCATGGCTAAATCACTTCTACAAACTCTTCTGGCGAACCTCAGGCTCATTCAGTATCACAGCACTGGGCTGTGGTGCAGCAACCATGCTCAAACATCACTTTGTGCAGCTACTTCTAGCCAGCAATTCCCCATGCTGGGAAGACAGCATTTGCTCACTGGGAGCAGCACTGAAGGGATGTGCCCCAGGAATGGGCCTCTGGGAGGGAGAGATATATCTGCATTGTACCTTAGCAATGGACTGTCTGTCTCATCTTCCTGCCTGTCCATGATGTTTGGAGGTGGTAGTGAGGGAAGAGCTGAGTCTCTGTTATTATCTGACTTGGTATGTTTAAATATCTCTGCTATTTTTTTGATGGCCCTGTTACAACAGCTGGGTGCTTCCAGCAGCACGAGTAAAATGTGTGTCTCAGTTACCTAAATGTTTCTGAATCCTTTACCAAAGGAAGGAATGAGAAACCTTAAGTTAATGTCACAAGAGAAGAATTTCAGGAACTCACTCCCACTTAGCCTGACAACAATCACGTTCCTGGCCTGCTGCAGACTCCATGTATTTCATCACTTCCTCTCCCTGTCCCTCCTTTTTTGAATCCTCTGTAAATTACTCTCTGTTTTCTAACCCCTCTTACCTCAGGCTCCTGGCCTCAGAACCTCTGATCATTCTGATACCTGGAGGGATTTACCTTAGCAGAAGTACTCTTCCCTCTCTCCCTTTTGTCCCTGCTGTGTGGCTCTGTCCTTTCATTTGTCCATTCTTGACGTTCTTGGCTCCCATACCGCTCTTGGCTCCCATGCCGCCGCCTCCTGCTCTCTGGAGGTGATGAACAAGCTTCTCGGTCTATTGTGACTTCCCTCTGAAAGGGGCATTTGGATAAGACTTAGCCAACCCCCTGCAATCTTCTTTCTTGGGCTTATTGGACTGGGAGAACAGCACAGAAGGAACTGCAGAGCCCCAGAAAACTGAGGGCAAAGGCTGGTGAGACAGTCTAAAACAGTCAGGTCATCACAGGTACTATGCTCACCCAGAGCATGGGTAACTCCAGAATCACAAAACCAAGATCATAGCCCCAAAGAACCTCTGCTGAAGGCTCTTTACTGACATCCTTATAACAATTGCCGGCTGGGGTCGGGGAGCAAACAAACCACAGGTGAAACAGAGCTCTGCTGTCCATATTTGAGTAGGGAGCTACATGCCACAGGTCTTCAGAAAAATCTAGCAAGGATATTCTGCCTGTAAGTCTACTCAGACTAAGAAGAGGCCAAAAACTCCCCAAGGCAGGGCTTCAGAGGCCAAAAAGGCAGCTACCATAACTGGTTCAAGGCACAGCTAAAGGGTCTCATTAAGGTGGTATTTGGGAACACGTATCCCTTCTACACAGGTCAGAGAACTGAGAGAAACAAAGCTGCCTCTATGCTATCCCATGCTGGCCTGTCTTCAGGATCTAGGTGCAATATCTCTCCAGAGAAGAGCAGTTTGTAAGAATGCACTCCATGCAACGTTTCCTTCCCACACACTCACCTGAGTCCTGGGGTCATAGTATGTGTCAGCTATAGGGTCATAGTAATTCCCAGTTTCAGGATCATATATGTATGTGGATACATCTGATGGAGCTGAACAGGTAGACAAGAGTTAACACCACAATATTCCAAAGTCAGAACTTGCATTTTACAAAGACAAAAGCATGAGCAAGTATTACACTAGTGAAAGGATCCAAGAGTGGGAAAGAAGAATTTTTCTCTCCTGGCAACAGAGGTATGAGGTAGCCTCACTCACTTGACCTACATATTCTTTTCATTAAGGAGTAAGAAAGGAAATGGGTTTTCACAATTCTTCTGGTTTAGGACTCTGGCAAAATTTCCACATCAAAACACACTCACAGGGGCTGTGCTGAGATCACCAGACCGCAACACTTGATTGGACAAAGACATGAAATCCAGTAATTTCCCTAAGAATGGAGTAATGAGTCCCAGGCTCTGTGTCCACCCACCCTTGTGAACAAGGAAGATCTCTGTGCTCTTTCAAACAATCTCCTGTTTAAATTATGACACTCCCTATATCCCTTACACCCCATGGCTGCATGAAAGCTCTGGACAAGAAAGAGGAGCAAACTGTTTCTACATGAAAAGCCACGGGCCTTAAGGGTAAGCCCATATTGTAAGGACTGTTTCTCATTTCAAAAGTGTTACTAGATAGAGTTCAGCTACAAACAAGTTAGCAAAAGAATCAGGAGTGTTCTAGCTACTGGCACTGCTGTATAAAATGTGTTTTCTTCTGTCTCATATAGTAATTGCCAGGCTGATTTTATCTCATTGGTTTACCACAACAAAGAAAAGCACGCAAGTTTTATTCATCTGCATGTAGTTTTGCACAGTAAGAGAAGAGAGAAACACATCATCAGATAGGAAAATGTGACTAAACAAAGTTGGCAACAGACCTCAGAAGTGGGTGTAGCAAACAAACCTACTCTTAGCCTTTAAAAATATTGTGGGGCTGATTTCTACATGTCAGTGCCCTTTTAAGGAAGAAAAGTGTCCACAGTAGGAGTGAGGCAGAGCGTAACTTACACTGTGCTCTTGTGCGTCTCTGTGATTCGCCACCCCTCCTGTCTCTCATGCCCCTTCTGCCCTGGAGTAAGTAAACAACACAAACAGATCAGAGACTCTTTAACAAGCATCATCTTGCTTTTCCTCCCTCTTACAGGCCCAAAGCTCAGGAAAACAGCTTATTTAGCTGCCTAAATAGAGTACAGACATAGCTTTTCACCTACAGAGGAATGAACAGTGTTGGAAAGCAGGAGACCCCTGTAGCTTCCATGAACCTGGATTCCTGGCAATCTGAATGGAAGCCTCCAGCCCTTTCAGTATGGGAAGAGCCCTGTAGTCTAGTACCAAGCACTAAAGAAGAGATATTCACTCCAGGAACTGAGATCAGTCATCAATTGAATCATTCTTCATAAGCGTGGTACAGAGTAATCCAGCCCAGAACTCCCTCCAGCAGCACCTGCAGTCTGACTTGCACATCTATACACATCACAAACACAGTGCTAGGGGCACAGTAGCAGCGAGGAGCACACATGAACATTACCATCCCATCTTCAAACATGTTAAGCTTTCAGCAGCCCAAAACAAAAAAGCCTAATAAAGTCAGAGCTATAATGCCCAGCGACCTACAGTGAAGCTGTGCAGACCTACCGGGCCATAGTAGGAATTGTCACCATGCTCCCCATAGTCATTCCTGTTGAGATAAAGGTTGCAGATCAATGTTTATCTGGCTTCACATTAGCCTCAGTATACTCAAAACGATCAGCAGGACCAATAAAGGCAGAAAGACCATCTTTGCTGGACACATGTTGGATTGTGTCCATTACTGTCTCCACAAGAGTTATGTCCACACTCTGCTGTGGCTGCAAAGATGATTCTCTCCAACTGCTTTTTAAAAAGCTGAACCCATTAATTTCCTCACAATGAGATTTGATGGCTGGACAACAAGAGGCCATGCAATATGATCATTAATCCCATACTGCTCAATCACTGAAGCTTCCCTAGCTCCAATGCCTTCACCTCTCCAAAACATTTTTATGCTGTAGGAATATCTGCGCTAATTCATGTGCCAACCTTTAAGCACTTGATCTGATAACACGGCTCTAGGCTTGCAGCATATCACACAAAGGACAACTCTACTACCTCATCTGTCTATACCTTCTCCTTCCTGTAGCAAGATTCACTTCCACCGTACGTCCATCAATGCAGATTGGGGGATCCAGATTCTGCAGTATCTTTAGCAACCTCATCGCTTCCTGTAAAAGGAAAGGAGAATTTCACATCCATGAGAAGGAAATTAAGCTTGTTTCTCAAATCCAGCCTGCCTGAAAGGAAGGCTTTGTGCTTACATGATGATCATACTAGGACAGGAAACACAACACTCTTGTCTAAATATTAATGAAAGGTATTTAGGATGAGACAAAAGGGATCAATTCATTATTAGGTTCTCCACTTGCCCTATGAGTGTTTTCAGCAGCCAGCTAGGGCTGGCTATTCTCCTAGGGCTACTGGATAATACAGCACCGTGGTTGCTGTTGCACCCTCTGGACCAATGCCAGAGCACAATTATGGAGCCTAGGAGTGACCCAGAACCAGAAAATGTGAATCCTCCATAATGCAACTATCTGTTAATTAAGATTCTTGCCTTCTGCATGCAAGAATCATTGAATTCCAAGTTCCCTGTAAACAAAATATCTGTGCAACAGGTGCTCAAGTTTAGGAGGGTCTACAAAGAAAGGTCTTCAGGCCAGAACTTGACTGGTATCACAACTTCTGACAACAAAGACAGTCTTTGCCTCCTAAAGCCAGACAAGCAGAAGAGAGGACTCACTCCAGGACAGCTGCCTTGCAAGTATGGCTGTTTCTTACAGCAGTGTCTCTACTACAGACTATAGATGCCAACAGAGGGAACATGCGAAAGCAGGAAACTACTTACAGCATGTGATTCCAGTTCAATGAAGCCATATGTTTGCCCCATCCGCCCAGCCTTGTTTTTCATGATGCGCACACTGGATGTGGAGAGACGCACGTATGGGGCCAGGAGCCCCACAATCACCTCTGGTGGAGTGAATCGAGTAATACGCTTCAGCATAATTGCTGTGAAGGCCAACGAGAAATGTGGCCAGGAAGGAAAAAGTAGAAAAAGATAATTCAGATCCAAGTTTATTGTGACAGCACAGGTAAAACTAAACTCATTCAAAGCAACAGCGTGGCTTCTTGCAGTTGAGTCTGAAGGCCATCACTGTTCTTCTCTCCACTTTGCAAAATGGTAGAGCGCTGCTTCCAATTGCTAATCTTTCCCAGAAAACACAGCAGAAAGCAGACCCCCTCCTCAGAGGAGCTCAGCCCACAGTAACTTCTGGCCAGAGAGACTTCTGCTGCTGTGTTAACTGTGCCATCCTGAAGCTATTGTGCCCTGACTTAATTTTCTTAAAGGCAATGGGCCGTGGCCTTTGGGGCTGGATAGCCCATCATTACTTCATTTGTATAGCATAGAAACCTCCTCCAGATGTTTTAGTGAAATGCTGCCCTTTCTGCAGATGGCCTCATGGAGTGCAAGCAAGAGGAATCCAAAACTAGGCTCTGTGCCACTCACTTCTGCTTCCTCCACCATCCTGTGGTGTGGTTTCCTCTGCTTCTCTCTGAGAAGGCAGCTCCTGGTGGCGGTCCATGTCTCGTCTCTTCTCCTGTGAAGGCCACCGCTCTCTCCCTTCAATCCTCTTCCTTGGCTCCTGTTCCTGAGGCTGACACTCCTGCTGTGGAGCAGGAATCGGAGGCTGGAGAGGCTGCTTTGGAGATTCTGGTTGTCCTGATAACTCTTGCTCAGGTTTTTCAAGATTTGTCTCTGCTATTAGAGAGGAGAAATGGACTGGTTCTACATAATGTTTCAGCATGTATTTTTCTTCTCCTATTTTCTGACCACTGCATCAACACCGCTTAAAAAAGGCTAACCTATTCTGCCCTTTGCATATTCTCTGTCTTAACACCCTGCAGGCACAAGGTGTGTAAAGAACAAGCTAGATACCACTCATCCTTCCACTGCTTTGTTTCAGGTTGGGCTCCTTTACTTGACCTCTCCTGTCAGACAAGAGGCTTTTTTGGCTCCTTTTAGGACTGGCTCTTGTCTGAGTAAACATGAATCAGGGATTAGTTTGGATACATTCCCTCTATGTCAAGAACAATCTACATAGCAGTGATATCCTTACTATGTCTGATATATTTGTGAACACCCACAGTTGAGCAGTATCAACTAGTAACTGCCACCCTATCTCTATGCTATAGAGAAAACTGGGTTCAGGCCCCTATGGTCCCTGAGTGAAATGCAACATAATACAATCACCTTCTATGACAGGGCTACAGAGCTGATGGAGCAGTTGATGTCACCTACCTGGACTTGTGCAAAGCATTTGACACTGTCTCACATGACTTCCTTGTCTCTGAGTTGGAGATACATCAATTTGACAGGTGGACCACTCAGTGGATAAAGAACTGGCTGGATGGCCGCACACAAAGAGTTGTGGTCAATGGCTCAATGTCCAGCTGGAG
>JASSUY010037251.1:56935-97765 GCA_032466535.1 Forpus xanthops
GAGAGGACAAGGGGTAACGGGTTCAAACTTAAACAGGGGAAGTTTAGATTGGATCTGAGGAAGAAATTCTTTAGTGTCAGGGTGGTGAGGCACTAGAATGGGTTGCCCAGGGAAGTTGTGAATGTTCCATCGCTGGCGGTGTTCAAGGCCAGGTTGGACATAGCCTTGGGCAGCATGGTTTAGTGTGACGTGTCCCTGCCCATGGTAGGGGAGTTGAAACTGGATGATCTTAAGGTCCTTTCCAACCCTAACTATTCTATGATTCTATGATTTTATCAGGCACCTACTTACCACATATGAGGCAGATATGCGGAAACACCCAGTGCCCCTGCCTATCTGTGAAATACAAAGACGACAAACCCCACCAAGCTTCTGTGCCTGAAGGCCTCTGAAGCATCTGGCTTCACTTTAGAATAGATCCCTACCAAAGCTGTGGGGCTGCAAAGTCAGACATCATCAACCCTGCACCTGCTGCTGAAGTCTTTTCCCACAAAGAGAAAGAAATTAAGAGTGCAAAACCTGGCACAGTGGAGCTTCACTTTTTAATGTCCCTCAGAGCACCTCCCCACTCCCTTCTGTCTGGGCAGTGGGCAGCATGGCAGAACACACGGAGGTTCTGCACATAAATGTTGGGAAAGCTGGACACTGACTGGCTTGGCTGTAAGCACAGCTCATGCTGGACAGACCTGCACCAATGCATCTGCAGTTTGGAGCCTGCAGAGTTTTGACTATACACGATGAGCCACATACAATTTGCATATGAATCCAGTCTGGAACATACAGTTGAGTAAACTGCCCATGCAAATCATGCAGACATGAGCACAACCCCAGAGATGAGGAGAGCAATTATCTTACTGATTTCTTGCTCAGCTGGTGCATCCTCTCCCTCAGAAGCACCTCTGGACTCTGGGCCTGCTCTGCTCCCTGTAAGAGAGGCACATTAAAGTCCATTTCAAGCCCATCAGTCACAAAGCAAGCAAGAACTCATGCAAAGCTGCAGCAGCAACTCTATATACCTAGGAAGATGTTTTGTTTCACCCAGAAATTAAAGGGCAGAGAGATTACCTTATTACCTATGTGTTTTCACAATCAAGAAAAGCAAGTCGGTAAGAAGCATGTGCCACAAACTGTCTTCACAGCACCTTAAGGCTCTGTTTCATTTGCTCCTCAGCAGCTTTATTACAACCCACAGTTGTGTTGGGCCAGCTCTGCCTTCATAACGCTGACGGAGGAGGCACAGTGCAAGGAAAGCACAACCATGGGGACAGTGCTTCAGTAAATAGAGAGTTCTGCATCAGCAGTTATTTTAATGCCCTTCTGCCTGGGGTATGCAGGTAAGAAAGGCAAAACATGAGAAGTCTGCTCAAAGACACAGAGCCAAAGCTTACAGAGTGAATGGAATACCTGCTCCTTCCAAGGAAATCAGTTCCTCAAGGGCGTATTTTGGCTCTCATGCCCTCCCACTTCAAAAAGTAGAGGTGCTAGCAGGGTTAAGGAGAAGCTCCTGGAGGAGCAGAACTTCTTTCCATAAACTTCTTACAGTCAGCAAAGAGAATTCAGCAATTCAAATCCTGCATTCACCTCTAATCTGAGAACCCCAAAAGAATAACACCAAAACCATGCAGCTGCATCTCCCAGGGAAGGTGAGTCAAGGGGAAGCCATCAAGGGCCAGCAGTACTAGCTCACAGTGCTGGAGAACACAAAACCTGCAACTCCACGCATGAAGGACAATGCCAGGGTAACAGAAAGGAAAAGCTTTGTGCAGCAAGACACCTCTCCACCAAGCCTCACAAGAACAGAGAACCTGGTAGCAACAGATCCATGGGTAAAATCTTTAGTGTGGACAGGCAAAAGGGTCTAAACGAAGCAAAACTAGTAACTCTCTGACACTGCCCAGACAGTTAAACAAGATGGATACCACAGGGAAGCCAGAGGAGAAACTCACATGTCAGGGCAGGTGAAACTTCTAACTGGTCAAGCACAGGGACCAGATATACTCACCATCTCTTGGGAGCTTGCAATAGGAACAGGAAGATCTGTAGCCCACTGTACACACCTTACACTGCAATGGAAGATGGACAGCATGAGGAAGTCATGTTTTGAAAGCAGTGGGTATATCTACTCCAGAATGCCTTCCACAGTGCTTTCAGAAGGTAACCACAGCCACAGAAAAGTTACAGAAAGAGCCTGAGACATGATTGGTAATGGCACTAGGAGCCTTGGCTGGAATGGAAAGGAGGACATGCTCATAGGGCTTTGTCACGGTTTAAAGCTCATGCCACGCAGTTTTTCTCTCTCACTCACTTCCCCCTCTTTCTTCCCCCCACTCCCAGAGGCATGGGAAGGAGAATCGAAAGAATGCAACTCCCACAGGTTGAGATAAGGACAGTTTAGTAACTAAGGTATAACATAAATCACTACTGCTACCACCAATAATAATAATGACAAGAGGAATACAAGGAAAGAGTACAACAACCCACCAACTAATTTCCACCCAGCGTGACCAAGCAGTGCACCCCCCTCACCTGATACCAAGCCCGACCACACAGTGCACCCCCACCCCCACCCTTCCGGGTCTCTGCTCCCAGTTTTACACCTGGACATGACGTGCTGTGTATGGAATACCTCTTTGGTCAGTTTGGGTCAGGTGCTCTGTCTCTGCTTCCTCCCGGCCTCCTCCCACCTCCCCCTCCTCCCTGGCAGAGCATGAAACTCAGAAAGTCCTCTGCCAGCCTAATCATTCTAAGCCACAACTATAAACACTGGTGCTATCAGCACTGCTCCCAAGCTGAAAATCAAAAACACAGTGCTGCACCAGCTACTACGAAAAAGAGGAAAATGACAGCTGCTGCTGAACCCATGACAGGCTTAGAGCTGGGATTGCCCTGGGAAAAGGATTTTCACACAACTTCTAACCACATATCACCATGGAGGTACTTCACAAGTCCCTGGTGACTAATGAAGATCTTAAGATGAGACTCTTATACTCTCAAGTGATGCTGGACCAAAAAGCTACATGCTAGGCACCATATTCCTAGTATCATGTTGTTTCAAAGGATTCAAAGTTACCTCTGTATTCTCTAATACAAAGAGAAATACAACTCACTCCTAACGCAGAGACAAAGTCCGTATCTGAGCTAAGCTGTAGATACTGATGTAATTTACTGCACAGGGAGAGTTAATGAAGAGACGTCAGCTAACCAAGAGGTAGGGGTGTACGGGCTCAGATGTTTATGCCACACAGAACCACCATGGAAAGGGCCAGGTGACTCATCTTCAGAGCTCTCTCTCTAGACACAACACTCCTAACTTCCTGTTCAAGCTCTTTGGAAATGCATTGCTTCTCCTTCATACCATTTTCTTTTCCCTCTAACTGAAGCCCTGCACATGCACAAGGGAGCTCTTTCAGCCATACTTACATACAAAAACAGTGGGGATAATACAGCTACTTCTCTTTGCACAGAGAGCTGTTGGAGAAACCACTGCCTGAAAATTCTGTCTCTACTTGATCTTTGAAGCACTGCAAGCACAGACACGCACTGAGCAGTGGCTCTGCTGGCAGCTGGAGTGCATCCAGTTAGTCTGGATGAGGGGTTTTGTAGCCCAGTGTGTCCACTGGACAAGGTGAGAATCTAACTACAATTGATACCTTCCAACCCTTCTGCAACCTCTTGTCTGCAGTAGGTAGGAATGCAGGCCACAACCTGCTCTAGCACTTCAGATCTTTGCTCTAGCACTCCTCCCCAGCCTTCTGCAGCTAAAAGTGCCCATTCTGGGAGAACCACAGGAAGGGCACGGAACAAGAGAGGCCCTTGGGCAACTGTGCTTCATCTGAAATAGACCACCTCCAGTCTGTACTAACTGCTACCTGGACATGGACTCATTTCCATGCTTCCTTCCTTGCTGCACTTACTACACTTAAATCCAGATCACAGGTTCCTGCATGAGGCAGAGGGGTGATATGCACTGTTTGTGGTTTTGCTGGTGAACGCCCTGGTTACCTGGCCAGTGAAGACACTGTGGTAACATATGTGAAGCAGAGTGAAAGCCTGTTCATCCCGGTTGGCAGAATTACTGTTTCATTTTGGTTTTTAAGGAGAAAGGATCCACACACTACTTTCCCCACATGTTAAAAAGGAACCGCTGCAGAGGGAAGAAACTGCTCTGTGTGTAAAACAGACTACCTGTACCAAAGCAACACTCACACAGGTGATGTCAGAAACAAGGTAAAGAAAACCACAGCATTTAGAAAAGCTTCAGGACACAAATATTACTCTTAAGGATTTTCAGTCATAGAGCAAACATCTCACACTCCTCCCTGCCTCACTGCCCTGACAGGTAGCAGGGGAGGCACAACACAGCTTTCATCACATACTTACACGTTTGCAGCGCCAAAACTCTGGGCATGGGGTGTACTCAAGGGTCACTTCTTTGCCACCGATCGAAAGAGTTCCCTGTTGAGACAAGGGGGTAAATGACGAATGTGCCCAGCACGCATAGACTACTCAGAGGTAAAAAAAAATGAGTTAAAGCTCTGGTTCCTAAAGGTTTTACAAGGAACAAGGTAAAAAAGGGAGAAGGTCTCCCAGTTCAGTTAGATGGAGCTCTGCCATTGAAGGGAAACTCTGCATCCTGCTCTAGCACAGGGTAACAAAGCTGCTAGCTCCAGAGGAACTAGGCGGAAGAGGCTTTGCCACCTCCCAGGAAGAGAAAGAGTAACCAGAGCAGGAGAGAAGCTGCTTTAACCTTCTTTTGTCCACTGCTCTGTAGCCAATCCTTGGTGGGGTGGCCTTGAGCACTGGTGCAGCAGCTGCAGAAGAGCTCCACTGCCTATAAAGACACACTGCTTTCAGCTCCACACAAGATCCTCTGGAGAGACATCAGAAGCCCAACAAATCCACAAGCTTTGCTGAAATGTAGATGATGTAAGGTTGAAATGAAGTCGTAGGTGCAAGTTCCCCAACTCCTGCCTGGAACAGCCCCTAAAAGCAGTGAGCAGCAAGGATTCCTGGTGGCTCCCATCTGCTGTGGACAACAGACCACGCCTGGGCATGCAAGATGCAGGCTGAGCTGAAAGTGCACAGAGCTGTGAGATATTACATGTCACTGGAGGCACTGCCAGACCACACAGTCAGTATTTCCCCAATACCATAATACGAGACTCAGTGACAATAATGAGACTCAGACCCAGGTCTCCCAAGCCTCAGGACAGCAGTCACTCTTCTGACCCACTGCTGAACAGTACAGACAGATATTGGGGAGCTGTAAATGCCCCAGGGTATTCTGGGGAGCTCTGATGAGTCAGAAGCTTCCCAGGTACTCTGATCCAGTGGCCTAGTCACACAAGAGCCAACAGAGTAAACCATGAACGTGAGAAAACAAGTTAGTCACAATACACCCATGCATAAATTGTTGTGCAGAATGTGAAGGAGATGCTTGAGAATATGTAAAGTAGAGAGAAGAGTTCATGGCAGGGAATCACTAAGTGGTGGTACAACAACAATCCTTTAACCCCTGAGAAAAAATGCAGCAGAGAAAGTTAGAGACCAAAGACACTGCCCTGTACAGTCAGGTTGCACAGCAACTTTCTCCACAGCCTCCCTTTTGTGGATCAACACCATCCTTTCCTAGCAGGCCTGTACACATGAGGGGTTTCCTTCCTGCTGCCCAGCAGTTTAAGTAGTGCTTTCCAGTGTGGATTTGCCTTTGCCTTACAGAAAGCTGAGCTGTTCCTAGACCTAAACCTTGCTGAGGGCTGGCGTTTGCACCCAGTGCTGCAACCTCAGAAGCAAGGAACCTCTTCAGGGTCTATTCACATTGTGGAGTACTGCCTGCTTTTCATGCCCAGGAGAAAGTTTGCACCTTCTTTAAGGCACCTGAGGAAACACAAGTGAGAAGGACAGGAAGGAGGCAACCAAGGCTGTCCCACTGAGACTGTTGGTCCCTCTGAGATGGACATGCTCCCTCTCCCAGGCAGGGCACTCATCATATCACATCACATCATACACGGGATATGGGCAGTGCCATGAGAGCAGGCTAGAAGCGCTCATGCCTGCCTCAGGACCCACTGAGTGTAGGGAGGGAGAGAAGGCAGGGTGCACATCCCCATGAGCACAGCTGCAGCCCTGGGCTCAGAGAAGCCTTCAAATACAGCAGCTCCTCAGCAGACACTTCCAGCCTTGCCTATAAGCTCTGGAAATGAGGATAACTTAGATCTGAGGACACATCCTCCGGTAAGGCAATCCATCACACAGCTTCATCCGTCTACAAGCCATTGAGGATAATACTTGCCAGAAAGCTTTAAGATTATTTTTGGGTTGATGGAAAATGTTTTGTAAGTGTGTGTAGTGTTGGTCTCTACTGCAAATTCAGTTCCTGGAGACTGCAGAAAGTGTCACTTGCATAATTACTCCCTGATTTCCTTAGCACCCTGCTGAATGCCTACTTACTTTTCCAACAAGCTTTCTCTTACTGATTTCTTCTTGATAAAGTCATTTTCAAGGTTGCAATCACCATTTAACACCACAAAATGAGTCCTTCGTTTAGGATACGCACTGTCAGGATTCAGTGATTTTAACATTCCTCATTCCCTCATTTTGTTACTACAGAATATTTTCAGAACCTTTATTTCCTCTAGTTCCTGTCACTGCTTGTTCTTTTTATCTCTATCTTCTTCCTTTTCTCCGCAGAATACTTTGGATAATACCCTAATTCTCAGTTCACCACTTTCAACTGAGCAGATCTTTGTGAGAACACAAAGATTCTCTGAGAATTTCAGGAAACAGTGCTAGGGGAAAAGAAAATGTATGCCAAAGGTATGCCATATGTATTACCTGGCACTCAGACTGTAACAATCTCTTCCATATTCATGCATTTTAGCCCGGACCTCTCTCACCGACTGACCTGCTCTATGTCTGTTAATCCTCCTGCGGGTTTTCAACCTTCTGTTCTTCTGAGCAGCTTGGCCTTTTCTCTCTAAGTCAGTAAGCTACAGAAATGTCTCTCTGGTCCTCCCAGTCAGGAACCTCCTCCTCAAACCGAGCAGTAAACACACAGTTGACTCACCAGTGAAGGGTCTAAAAGGCTGCCCAGCTCCGCAGTTATGGAACACTGAGCTCTCGGGCATGGAAATGTCTGAATTTCCAAGGACACAAGAAGATTCTACTGTTTTTTTCTGAATTCATCAAAACAAAGCACAGGGACTTTACTCCAGGAAGCAATGATTTATGCTATTGTTTGATATCTGTCAAACACAGTTAGACATGTCTTTGCTAAGAGGTCTGTTGAAGATGCAGTGCTGGATTCTAAGCTAAGCAATACAATTTGGTACAAACCATTTCAGCTAAAGTTACTAAAACACCTGCATCATCTTGAATAATAGCTGATGGCCCAGTGTGCAAATATTACTGGCAACAGACTGATCAACTGAGCAACCTCACCATGAGGTGGTTCTAGAGAATGATGCCATGAATCCATAAACCCTGTCTGCAGAAAGAACACACAGCAAGTACTAATGTCTCAGAGCCCTTCACTGAGTAGGGGCAAACCCCACAAGTACAGGTTACTTCAAGAGAGGGAAAGAAAAAGGTAAAATCCCTTAGCCATGATATCCACAGGTGATGAAATCCTTCCAAAAGTACTTTGGAGGCTGCACATCTACTGGGTAACAGAATTCCTACCAGAGTTACCAGAGTGCTTTCCAAGCTCTCTGTCTGTGAAGAGAGTTAAACTGGAAGCATTAAAGAGTATTGGTGAGATCTCAGTGGTAAAAGTAAGCCTAACTGCAAGTAAAAAAAAAACAGACCACATTCATAGCACATGTAACACCCACCCATGAGGCTGGTTTTAACTCATCTCTAGTTTAACATCTATGCAATCATACTAGTTTAAGAAGGCAAGAACTCACCTCCTGCTCTGAACAGAGCACAGCTAACTCACTGCCTTCTGCCGAGTTGTGCAGTACATGAGCAAGGATTACTTTGATCATGCTTCCTAAGGAAGCAAGGCAGCTCCTGACGGGGCCAGGAGACAGACTGCTGCAGGTCAGGCATGGCAGGAGCTACCCACTTCAGCTGCTTATCTGTCAATTAGCATTTACAGTTGGCATGCTGGGATTTCTCATTCTTGCTGACAGCCCTCTAATGATGATGACTGGGGGTTAAGGAGGGGGAGAACTTGCCAAAAAAGTATCTCTATGTTCTCCAAGACTGAGATGACAGAAGAATATAAATCATCAATGTCAAAGTTTTTGCTGTTTCTTTGGAAAAAAATAAATTAGAGCATCCAAGAGTGACCTAGAAAATGTGAAATATGGAGAGCTTTTGGAGCATGGCACACTCCCGTATATCAAACCAGGCTTCTGCTGTAATTGAAGTTGGCCCAACATTAAAACCTGCAGTAAAATCTCACTTCAGAGTCCCTTAACAATGAGCTGACAGTTCTCCAAGAATCCTACCCCACGGCTCAGGCTTCAGCAGCTACCATCCAGGCTGCCAAAACTGCATGGAGAAGGGGATGTAGCAACCAGTACCACTGTGGACTGCTGTAGAGGAAGTGTGCTCCAGCTCTTCCAACAGGATGGTAATTGCATGCCACTGTTCCTTGGCACAAGAAAGGCCATGGGTACCTGACTCAGTGGAATAGCAGTCGTCAGTCTCAGCTTTACAGATGACACTTGGAGCAGCCACAGGACATTTTTGGAACAGAACCAGGGCTCAGCTCTTGAGCCTCCAAATCCACAAGGATTAAAAAGCCAAAGTTTTCTCCTTGGCTACAACCGCAGAGCAGCAACCAAGGGAGTGCACTACAAGTGAACCACAGCCAGATCTCCTCCAGCAGCTGGCTCGTGCACAAAACCAAACACCACTTCAGCTAATTATTTCCTTATATTGTTCATAGCTTGATTAAATGGAAAATATCCACACCATGAACTGAAAGGTTATGATATCTTTCTTGCTGAGTAATGACCAAGTCAGAAGTCTGACAGGGTTCCACATATTGAAAATTACCTTAAAATATCATTTGCAAACAGATACAAAATTGCATACAAAGATTATGACAAAAGAATGCCTAAGGGCAGCACGGCAAAGCAGTCTCATTCAAACACCAGAATTAACCTCGTTTACGTGACGCTAATTCAACACTCTTATGCATCTTTACTATAATTAGGATGGTTATTCAAAAACCATTGCACATCCATCATTTAAAAATTACTTAAACCGATTAATGATGTTTGCATTGCCTTGAGGAGGCAGCTTGGAAACGCAGAGGGAGCCCATGGTCCCAGCAGCACTTCCTAGAACAGAGAGCTCTCACTACCTGCACAGTATTTCCAGTCCTGGCCTCCACACGCACTGGTTGGCACAACACAGAGATACAGGCAGCTGGCAGCAGCAGGAGGGTTATCTAACTGTAACCACTAATCAAACTGCTTTCAGGTTTTCTCCTAGTTGAGTATGGACCATAAATGCAAATTTAACAACTCCAACCACAACACTACGTAAATTACATAGCCAGATCCTATTCCACTGGCATGGTGCTCATCTCTGTGCTGAGCCTGGAGAGCACAAGGCTCCCTCCCTCAAGATATTCATCTTCAGGAAGAGCAAGCAAGGCAGGGTCAAGCACCAAAGATCCCTCTAACCCACGCATCCTCAGCTGCTCGTGGAATTCCAGAGGCAGCAGCTTCCCAGGACAGAGCAGAGGGCCAACACCTGGGAACATAAGAGATCAGCTGGATATATTTCAAAACAAGATCATCTCAGCCACAGAAACTGGCTTCCCATCCCATTTTTTCCATATGCTTAAGTTTTTATCCTTGAGTTCCTTGGCAGCTGCTGTACAAGGGATTCAACTCTACAGAGCAAGAAGCAGAACATCTGCTTACCTTTGACAAAAAGCAGAGGAGAAAAGCTGTGAACCCACAAACCACAATCCATCTGTAATTAAACATTTAGAAAACAGAGCATGACGTGGAGAGATGAAGAAACAACAGTGATCCAGCCTGTTGCAGGGTACTGCAGCAGTCTGGCATTTCCTATAGGAAGAGTAACTACAAGCACATTCCTAGTGTAGATGGAATTTTTTCCAAGGCTTTCAGCCCCCTTCTCCAGCTCCCTAATCATTTGCACTCAGAGACCTCTTTTTATTGGCCTGATCTATCAGGCTCCATTACTCTCCTGCTGAGTAGCTGACAGTCATGGCAGAAGACCCAATATATACAAGGGAAAAGGATGGTCTGACAATTACTGGATCCCTGAGGAATGGTTACATCACCATGTGGATTCAAATGACCATGCTGTATATTATTATTACAGGTCTTTATCAAGAGTAACACTGATGTGAATCTTTCATAAGAGTTGTGTTACTGGTCACTTAGAAAGGAGGATGTTTGGCTTCTGGGAGTCAGTGATGCCATGGAGGTGAAGAGCATGTGACATTACTTCAAAGCATTTAGCAGCAAGGCATGCATTTCAACAATGACCTGATGATAACCAGCAGAGCATGCTCAGGGCTCATTGTCTTCAAGGTCAGAGGAGGCCTGAGATTGAGAGCCCAAAGATGTCACATCAATCCTGAGTTAGCAGAACAGGATTTCAGGCACATCATTGATGGGCATGTTAAAACTGGCACTAACACAGAACTGAGGCATTAGGAGGATAACTTAAGAGAACCCTAAAGATATAGTAGCTAAATATAACAGATTAAGATGCTATATAAGGTTTATTTTATCTCAGATAGCACCCAGTGCCTTTTTTTCAAACTCGTTTCATCCCCTTGCACTGGCACTATCCATCGTGACACACAAGTTTCCATTTCTGCTTGCTCCTAGATAGCCCTCCTCAGGCCTTGCTTTCTGCCTGCTTATCCAGGACATTTGTCCTTTAGCAGAAGGTGCCAGTCTACATCCTTTAAGTACCTTATTTCCAGACACCTCATTTAGCCTGCTGACACCTCCAGTTTTCTTCCTACGATTTCTGAATTCCCTGGATACCAGCCATACTCTTTTGAAGCAAGTCCCAGTATCTCTCTGTAACTCATCTCTCTCCACTGACATCCTTCTTGCAAATAGACAAAGAAAGCGCCTTTCAGGCTGCACCAGCTCTCTACATTTTATTTCCTGAAGTTTGAACTCCGATTCACTTCCAACTGAGGTCTCTCAAAGTGCTTATCTTTTAAACACAGCATTTGCTCCACTTGTCAGCACACTCAGTCCCACTTTGAGAACTCTACCACCAAAACAGTTGGTATAGGCGAGCTCCTAGTTATGGCTCCAGGAAGAATAACAGTGATGTGTTGCAGTTTGAGAAAACACACAATGTGCTTCATGCTTCACGTGCACTAAGGCCAGCTTTGGGTGGTAGGTGGTATGAATGGCTTCTCTATTGCACCCTATAAAGAGATTTCAACACATCTGAAAGTTTTATTACATCCATTGAAGCAAAGCCACCACCCTGCCCAGCTAACACTAACCTCCAGCTTCCCCCACCTCCAAAGAGGACCTTTTGCAGATCAGCATTACAGGATCACTGACAAAATGCAGAAACTTTAAAATTAAACCCTTTCTTATACAGTACAAAGGGGTCAGAAGACACTTTCTAGAGTTCAGACTGTGAGGGTCTGGGGACATCAGGACAAAGGGAGACAAGCTCTGCACTCTAGTGTTACTGGCTGTGCTCCCATCCCACAGCTGAAGAGAAGCATGGATGGTTAAGGGCTTATTAGGGGGTAAGCAAAGAAGGTCATGCATATGATCTGCTTTAACAGCTGGACTCAATGACCTTTAAAGCTCTTTTCCAACCTAAATGATTCTATATCAAGCACTTGTTCCCATGTCCAAAAAGTATGAATCAGGTTAATCTTCTATTTGAAAAGTATGTTTAAACTGATAAAAGTTAGAATATTTAAATATTTAGCATACTGAGTATCATCATCCACAGAAGGCTCCAGGGAAGGGTCTGCATAGCTCTGCCTCATCTATTCCTTTTCTGACTCACCATGGTCTACTGCCTGGACACTGTTTGAACAACAGCTGCTTCAAAGACTCCCTTTGCTCCCAAGACAAGGATTTCCCTTATCTCTCCAAAAGGCTGCTCTACTGCCTGGACATAATCCTCAATACTTTGTTATATGGCCACCTTCTTCCTCAAAGGTCATCTCATCCCATAATGTTTTTAAATGATATAAAGATAAGCAAGGTTAGCACAATGCACTAATGCACCCCAGGACCTTCCTGTGCATTTCCCCCAGGGGTACTTTACAATTAGGAATGGTCATTAGGAAGCTGGGAAACAATGAGAAACGGTCCAGCTCCTTTTTCACAGTTTTGAAGCACAGTATCAAAACACTAAAGAGCAATTCCAATGCAAAAATCATGCTGGAAAAAAAGGCTGGAAACCTCTGCCTTGATGGAGCAAACTTATTCCTACACAACTCAGTCTGTTTGAAGCCTTTAAAGACCCAACACCCAAACAAAAGCAGGTCCTTTTGCTGGAGCATGTAACCATGGGATTATACACCACTTCCAAGACGGCTGTCCCTACATGGTGAACAGAGCACAGGATGTTCTGTGCAGCAGCAAACGTTCACTAATGTTCAACCAAGAACACACCAGCTGAGGAGAGAGCAGTGCAGAGGCTCTTCCAGACATGCACCCACTAAATTAAGCTCTCAGATCCTTCACTGGCAATGCTTTCTCCGCTGCTAGTGCTCATTCAAGCTTCCTGTGGGGCAGCCTCTCTGCTGAAAGAAGACCCCAAAATCCTAGGAAGAGGGAGCAGCTCTGGATAAAAAGAGGGTTTTGTCCTTGGCGACTTAATTTCTCAACATCTGTAAATTCCCAGTTAATGGGCAAAACTACTGACTCACAAAGGGTAAGAGAAAGACCCCTGCCAGTTTTCAGGACAGAATCACCAGCAGTGCAACACTTACCTGTGCCTTCCCAACCATCACTCACAGCACATCATCATGTCCTTGAGGTGGCCTGACCAAAAGCTAAATCCAGATCCTTAACAGTCACATTTGGACAGAACAAGAGTGCAGCTGGCACATCTTCAGGCTGGCACCTGTAGTGATTTCTACATATGAGCAAATGCTGTTTCTTAAGAGAGTTCTTAGGAGCTGCTTTAACTGCTTTGGTCAGTATTTGCCCAAGAAACCTGTCACAGTGTGAGAACAGAGCTATCTGAGTCCTTTGGAAGGAAATGAGTTTCTACTGCCTGCCTGCCTTGGGTGCAATGTCCCACTAGTAGGTGTCACAGCTCCCCACACAACCCAGCAGCTCCTCCCTTAGAGGGGCTTGGAGGTTTAAGAAGTTCATCCTGGGAGCTGCACTATACAACATCCAGAGATACATCCAGATCCTTCCCAGAACTGCTGAAGAAGGGAACTTAGTGGCCTGTCAGGGGGCAAGAGGCAGAAGAAGCAACTCTCCTGTGTGAATATCCAGGCTCTGAGCTTCAGTAGCTGACCTCAGGTCTTCAGGAGAGTATAGCCAGAGAGTGAGTGTGCAGGATATCATTTTCTACAATAACTCTGACAAGAGGGAAGAAAAAGAACGTGATTCCCTGTTGTGTCAGAAGTGCCCCAGCTTGGTTGAATCCCTAAGAGAGTAGAAAGCAAAACAGCACGTGCAGACATCACCTTAAACTGACTGATAAGCAGTACAGTAGCTGGTGGCTCAGCTACTGCCACTTGAACCCCTTTTGGGACTCTAATACCCAGGGATGCATCAAGCCAGACAGCAACACATGGCTCAGTACAGACAGACACAGAGGTGCTGCCTGCAGCTCCCAGTGTACAGCTGCTTATCTAAAGCACTAGAGTACCAGAGACACATTGCTTTCAGCTGCTCCTCTTGGAATTGGGATTACTTGTCACTAAGAGGTGTTTATTAAGCATTCTGGAATTCACTTCTTACACTTAATGATGGGTCCAGTCTACATGTAAAAGAGGAAAAACAGACAAGCTAAGTTAGTGCAATGGACAGAGAAGCAGGTAGTAGTAGAAGACAAACACTGATCTCACATGGATCAGACACAGAAGAATACCTTGCCACAGATATAAAACCAAACCACCTCAGCTCTCTTCTCCAGTGATATCACAAGTTCGGAAGAATCAATCAGGTTTTCAAAACCTAGGACTATAAACAGTAAAATACTTTAGTCATTATATCATTAATGCACAGCTTTGCATCATGAGACACCTTCTTAAGAGAGACTTCTCAACCTGGTTTTACAGATATGAAAATGCATCTTGGGATTCTGGGGACTTTAAATTACTTTCTCTGTTAAGTCTGCTCTTGAGATCCTTGATGGAAAAGTACATCAAATGTTTGCTTGGGCTTTTACTGCCATCCTGGCTCAAGTCTGGTACATGAAGCCCTTCTGAATATTGCTAATTTCCTGCCAAGACATGGACTGTGCATCACAAGAACTAAGATATCTCCCCTGTTGTCTATGAAAACAGGAGAGAATTACTTTCATCCTCTTGCTCTAAAGAAGACAGTTTCAGAAATTTCAATACTTTAATCTCCTGTTTATAGCTTCATAGCTTTGACCCTTGTAAAAAAATGTAATTCATGACACACTTGATATAGACCCGTCCTTTGAGGAATCTACTTTTGGAAGCTTTTGTTCACCCTGCAGAAGACATCTCTAACCAAACTTGTAAGTAACCTGAAGTGACGCAGATGCAAGAGGACACTTGGAAGCAACATCTGGTAGCTGTCAACGCATACACACAGTGCAATAGGACAGCAAACCAAACCTTAAGGCAGAATGCTACTTTACATCAGACACTTCACTGCAACAAGTCGACCACATATTGTACAGCTGCTGTCACTGCAGAAGCCAAGAAGAACTTTCCACCTCCCTCCTGCATCTCCGTGTACAAAATGGCTTCAGGATTTTCCCCCATTGCTGTCTTCTGGGAGCAATCACAGCCAAAGATTCGGCAAGCTGGTCACACTGTGGTACTGAGGACCTCTCAGTTGCTGTCCCATTCACACAGGTTGGGTTAAACAGGTTGCCAGATATGACAGAAGAAGAAATTTCCTCCAGCTGAAATGAGAGAGGATCAAGGGCAGTTTGTGCCCTTCTCAGAAGTACAGGGGGCTGTTTTCTGCTAGGACAGTTGATGCCCTTCCACCCAACATGTCTTCTTGTCCCACACAGATGTAGAATGGCAGCAACATTCTTGATCTCTGATCCTGCAGCATACAGTGCTTCTTGTGATCTCTGTAGGTATTAAAGCTTTAATAAGAGTCTTGGAAGTGCCCTGTGGCCGGCAGCGGAATGGGGCAGACAGTCACTGTGCATCCTTCTGTGTTAAATACCTGCTTCCTTGTTGACTGTAACTTATGGCTAATGATGCAATAGCCCACCCGAGGATACCAGCCCCCATTTTCCACTGTAATCATGTTTCATTTCTAGTCACAAACATCAACAGCCCTGTTACAGTCAAATGGAAAAAGAAATTCACAAATAAAAGCTGTTGACTGCCCGTGCACTTTTGAACTCAAAACATCTGTATATTATCTTTTACCTGAGCAGAAAATGGCAAAATTCAAGGTGCTCTTTTTGAAAATATCCCAATTTAAGGTAGCCAAACTTCCATGACTTACCTTGAAAAGGCCCAAAACAAACTCCAATGGGAAGAAAACAGACTAACATCCACATCTCTGAAGGGAATTCCAGCTCTCTTGCACTGTCATAAGCACAGTTATGCAAAAAAACTACACGGTATCTTCAGAAAAGCAGTCAGAGAATGGGTGTTCTAAGAGAAGAAAGAGTGCTTCTGCCTTCCTTAACCCCAGGGAGAGTGCAGTTTGACTTTTTTCAACCTCTACACTCAACTTTTTACCTTCCTGTTCCAGCAATCCAAAATCAACAGTGCACCAAGGAACGGAAGAGCACCCACCGCTGAGACAGCATAAAAGCATGAACGAACATCGAGGCTAACAAAGACGACTCATCAACTGAAAATTGCAACACCACTTTGGTGTGCTCCCACTTATCAAAACAGCCCAGATGGAGTCTTAGTGCTGTAATCTGGCTCATAGGCTTGTAAAACATATCTGGTGTTCCCTTCAATGTTGCTGGGATTGGGCTAAGAAAGACTGATGCTTTGTTCACCAAGACAGCTCCTGCGCAAACCACTGCTGCAAAATCACAATAGAAAGTGGTCTTGCTCTGGAAAGTTAAGGTGTGCTCACCAAAATGCCTCTAGTCATGTACACTGAGCCCATACAGATATTTCCCTCTCACTGCCTCTTTGTCTCCTTTAAGTAACTTCAATCATATCATAAGCATCATCCACTTCCAAGAGTACAGAGGGAATTTCTGAGAGTGAATCTGCAGTTCTGTTAGTCACCAGCTTACTTAAAATGACTTCAAAAATATCAAAGCAAATTAGTGGCAGGAGTCCTACTAACTTTCACATAGGAGCCTGATCAAGGGATTTTATACCTTAATCCAAAACCACCAGCTGACCACGTACACAATCTATCAATTGTGGCAACACATTATCTGTCCTAAGGCTGATTTACCATACTCCTTTGAAGCGCTTTGACATTACAATGATAAACATCTTCTGAATGGTTACACAGGAATATATTTAATAGTTTCTACAGATATTCACAGAAAATCAACTCAATTAGGAACATACAATGTGAAAGAGCAGCCAGCAGTAAAACACTGCTCTTCATTTTAAGCTGAAACTGTACCTATTCATAGCATCTGTGACTAAGATTTCCTCACTGTCATACAACTGTTCCATTATCACCTTAGGAGAAGAGGGCCTGACAGCTACACAGACAAACTAGTATCTGTATCCTGCATATATCCAAGGACTACTTCAGATTCCTTTCGGCTCAAGGCAAATTCTACGAACAAATTCAAAGGATGAGTGTGCCAGATGCCATGTCACTCAGGATAAAGCTTTGCAGATTGACAACGACTGAAATGAAGCTATATCTTAGGTGTTTCCCTGAAAACAACCACTCTATGAGTTTAGCTCTGTGGAAGGGGCAGAGAGCACACTTATCTGTGGTACATGTTGCACTTCATGTTCACAAGCAAAAGCTTTCAAGTACCCCATTTTCACAACAGCTACGCTGTACACAACCAAAGGTCCAGCTGCCCAACAGTTGTTCCTCACTTTGAGCCACCAGTGTACATGAACCCCCATGCACCTTTGGATGCTGCACAGCAGCATGTGGTACCTAACAGGAGTAACTGATGCACTGGATGATCATACAATCAGCCAGCCAGATGGATGGACACTTATCTTTAGCAATCACTCATGGATCAAGTTATTTAAACAAATTTCAGGAAATCACAACTATTCCTTAATGCTCGCCAGCTCAAGCTTCTGCACTGTAAATAGAACATCTATCCCAAAAGAGTAAAACTTGATTGACAAAGCGTTTGATATCTACAGAGAAAGAAGAGGTATTTCAGAGACACATTATCACACAGATCTGTTAATGTCAATGGGCAAAAAAGCCCAACAAGCCCACAGCCACAATATGAATGTCCAGGGGCCACAGGGATGGCAGTTTCATCTTAAAGCATCCCTCCCTACCCTTCTTTGTGTGGATCAACCTATTTATATAGCAGCCAAAGTGAACTTCAGCACACAGAAGAGATGATTCTACAATATACATCAATATTTGATTACTGAGATAATCCTGCTGGGCCATACTCATTGTCCTCAGCAGCAACCAGAGATTCTAAGTAAGTCTTAAGCATCTCCTACATGCTCCAAGCAGCTCACACCCAGAAGGTGTCCTCTGGGACAACCCCACTACACAGCAGCAGTTTAGCAGCTCATCACATGGGTAAGGCTGAAGGAAAAAATTAGGAAGGAAAAGAGGAGGACAGGATTTTGGAATAAGAGCAGGGAGGTAGAGGGCCATGACAAGCTGGGATCACACAAGTAGAGCAAGAAGATGCAGCTTCACAACTCTTCCAGTTCAAAGTGCACTTCTTTTAAAACACATTGGTTAGTACGGTTTGCTTCCCGACGCAAGGCAGGACAGAGCTGCCAAGAAGGCAGCTGCAGTGTTGAAGGAGTGTGTGAAGTCTTTGGCAGAAGATGTCTTATGACCTCCTGTGCCAATGGAAGAGACTAAGAGGATTCACACAGCTTGAACAGTTGAGATGACAGATGTTGAGGTGCCAGAAGAGAAGGTGGTCCAGAGAAGTATTTTTAGTACCAGAATGTTTTGGCAGTTACATTTACAACAAAAGACACCCTCCTCTGCTGAAGGACGGTCTCTGTAGCATGCAGAGATTAAGTCAGTCCTTCTGAACAGCAAAGCAGACAATGAATTTATCACAACATCCCTGCAGGATACACATGTACACCTACACTCCCAGCCCTGTCACAGGTCAGATCCAGTTGCTTATTCACAGGCAAGTGCCTGCCCAGCATGAGGAGCCTTCCCCTACAGACTTCCGTACTCATCTCAGAGGCTCACAGCTCCAGTCAATAACGCTATGAGGCAGCGAACAGTGAGACACAATCAGGATTGACTCAACATGTTGAGCTTCAGTGATGTGAGACCAGGGTGAGCTCATGACAAGGTCACACGCTGAATCAGACACAAAAAGAAAAAACAGATCAGCTCTGCTGTCTGGAAATCCACTCATTTGATTACAAGGCAGACTATGGAGGGAACTTTCTGTAGGTCACTGGGATCATAAAAATTACTCCATAATGTGCATGTTTCCCAAAGCATTAGGATGTTTATAAAAGAAACACTGCCTAGGTATACAAGCTCTTTCCCTCTCTAAACACATGCTTGAAGTGGAAAAATCCACAAGGCAACTCTAGAAATCCACACTTCCAAAAAGCAGAAGACATTTAATATGGGAAAAGATGTGCTCTAATAATACAACCTGAGAAGAGTCCACATACCTACTACACAAGAAAAGCAGAAGACAGTGTAGTGATAATCCAAGGAAGACGTATCAGAAGCAAGGCCACCTCCAGCACTCTTAGCCTAACATGCAAATGGATTTCAATGTATTTGTAGACACACTCAGTTGTCACCATCACCCTTAACTGCAGGTTAAAGCTGAAGAGATGGAGTGACAGTGTCAAGCAAGTAAATAATAGATGCCAGACAGGCCACAAAATACACTTAAAGTATGTGTCACCCTCCATCACAGAGGGCATTTTGCAGATTCTAGGAAAAAAATGCCAAATTCCACAACTCTGCATATCCTACAAACAGGAAAACAAGGATTTTGATGTTCGGACACACATTTTCTTTTATAAATTGCACCACACTCCTTGTACCACAGGCTTCAAGAAATACTCCGAGGCTAGAGGTCACCAGAGCAGATATATTCTTAGGATAACCACAAACTCCTTCAGTATTTAACTCAGAAGCTACAGAGTTGTGACTGGTTACTCAAAATATTTTCAGGACAGAAAGTCCTAAGCTTTGCCTGCTTGTCACAGCATCTTGTGGATTTTAACACCAACAGCTACAGTGAAAAGCCTGTGAAGCCTAATCTGTACCAGAAGCTATCTATGTTCACACTAAATGCAGAAAAGCACTGCAGTGAATGGAGAAAATGGGATTGGCTCAGAGCAGGAGCAACACACAGCTGATGCTTCCAGTTGCATGGTGGTGGGATGTGCTCAAGTAAAGTGAGCTCCTACACAATCCGGTAAGAAACCCTCTTAGCCTCCCCAAGTAAGAAACAAGCAGGGAACGGAGGTGTCGTGCTCAGCAAGCTGAACTAGGGAAACTGCTCTGACACGTGCCAGCCTCAGTGCAGGAAGGCACAAGAGCAAGTCCTAGAATGACCACTCCAGCACATGCCTGGAAACCACCACAGTGATTTACAAAGCATGTATTTTAAAAAGTTCAGGCTACAGCACTCCCATGTTTTGCCCTCTTACTTAAGAAACAGGAGGAAAGGATTACAAAGATGTTAGTTACTAGCAACAAAAGCTAGGAAATACACTGCCAGTGTTACTAAGTTTGAGGCCTGAGAGGATTTGGAGACAATACTATATAGTCAGTCAAGACTAATCATTTGCTCTTCATCTTTAAAAAAATCCTTCTGTTTCCGTATATATAACAACCAGCTCCACCTCAGCGAAAACAGTAAAACATCCAGACAGCAGAGACAGGCTCTCTCCATTTCTGATCCTTCACCTGCCTTAATGACGTGACAGTACATGAAGGGTACTTCATTTCCCGCATGATTTTCTTGCACCCAGTAATAAGCTTAATACGTGTGTTTCTCCTACAACTTGAAGGAGGAGCGCAGGGAGACCCCAGTGCCTATGGAGAACAAGAGCCATGGGATGTATCCCCCACATTGCTTCCAAGAAGCCATCTGGGGGCTACACCAAGCCTGAATGCAAAGAAAATGCAGTGAGACAAATGCCATACCACACAGCAACCTTCCAAAAATGACAATAAAGGGGGAAAGATTATGTAGAGGAAACTATGTGACCTAGCAGACAGAAATCCCATTTTCCATTCAAAATACCTGTCTTTCCCCCATGGAAAACCAGCTCATCACAGACAGAAAAAAAGTCTCCCTACCAAACGAAAGCCAATTTGTAACAAAAGACTAACAGGAGCATCACCTGCCATCAGGTTGCAACAAGGGCTGCACCCGGGTTCTGCAAAGCAACTCAGGAGCCCACCTCCCCTACCACGGCAAACAGCCCCCCAGAGCCAGCAGGCGAGTGGGCAGCCAGCACTCAGCTCAGCCAAACCTGCTGCACCTCTGCACAAGCACCAACAGCAATCTATCAGTTCCACACACATCACATGGAACCCTTGAGCTGTAATAAATTGCCAACGCAACAATCAACAAGGCAAAGCAATTAATAAGGGCAGCATTTTCATTACTTTAGCTCCAGCAGTTCATACAAGTGGAATAAAACTCTCCTACAAAATTTGAGCAACACAGAGGATGGATGTTTCCTTATCATGATGTACTTAACGGGAAGCCCCCTCAAATCACAGTGGTCACATACATGTGTGAGCCTTACTGAATAGAAGGAGTTGGACCTGGTAAATCTGTAGCTAGTGAATTTGGAAATGATTTTAAAGTGGGTGCTGGTCTGTGTTGTGTAAAACAAAATGATATCACAATGCAGGAATTATAAAATATAGAGATGTAGGAAATTGTTTTTCAGGCAGGGGCAGTTGAAGAGACATTAAATGGCAACAAAAAACACCATCTCTGCAAAAGCTATTTATTCCCAGCCAACAGATGACTGAAAAAGAGGCAGGTTGACTAGTGAGGGACTAAGATGTCACTGTGAGCTGACACTGGTTTGCTATTTATGCTCTCACAAGTGACTGAATTTGACAGTGATAGCTGATAACCTTCTGAAAATAACTATCAAAGAATCTACGTCTTAGGTAACACAGGTTTTGCAGCCTGTAAAAATGCAGATTAATTCTCAATCTAAGGATATTAAAATTGGATATTGGATTGCCTGAGGACAACTGAATTGCACAAATCCCTTTCTGAGTATCTCTATTTGGCTTTTACTGAGAACTTAAAGTCAGCTCCCTCCCTTGCAGCAGGATCACATACAAATCCTACTACTGTATTTTTAATTTAAATAAGTAGAAGAAAAAACTTTCAAGTTCAAACATGAGCAAATTAGAGAAGCTAACCTATGTGGGGCAATGCAGAGGTTACAACTCTCGTTCACCCAAAAAGCATATTTCTTGCTTCACTAAATCTAAACTACAGTAGCTCTACTAAAACATTCTGAAATTGGCACATGTAGGCTTTGGAGATGATCCCATCCAACCACTCTATCTTCCAGGTTTCCTCTGCACACACTCACACGTACAGCAGTAAGAAAAACTGGAAGACTTCTCACCCTATCAGTTTTAACATGTCCCAGATAGAGCACATGGCTGGGACCACTGCCCCCACCTCTGGCAGGATTCTGGCAGCACTACGCATGAATGCTGGAAGGGAAACATGGTAAAAACTACTCATTCTGAAGGCCTGCTATAACTGTTGCTGGGGAGAGTCAACGTAAGCAGCACTTGAAGGCCACCCAGAACTTCTTCATGTGCGTACAATGATTTACTGAGCATCTCTTGGCACTTAGTTCAGTTCAAGGACTGGCGCTTACAGTTCTTTGCTGTAGCAATAGAGCAAATCTGATCAAGTCAAACACCTCTCCAAATACACAGGGATGCTCCAAATGGGAGAAGGGGAAGAGCAGACACCAACAACAAAGAAAAGAGGAATTCCCAAATTCCCAGAAACTTGGGAATTGCTCTCGTATAGGGAGACATTTTTTCCTATGAGCAGAATTGTGGAGAGAATATGGAGAGGCATTTGGTTTAAAGGAATGTCATACAGAATTAGGTTTCTCAGTGACAACAAAATAAATTGGGAATTATAGCAACACAGAAGAGGAAATAGAAGTTGTCACTGTGGTAAAAGTAGTAAGTAATTCTGGAGCCTTATCTCTCTGTGCTCGTCACCACCACCCCAGTGGGAGTGCACCAGACTCTTTCCCAGCAACAGAATTATTTCTCTAAAATTTTTTTTTTTAAGTTGTTATACCTCTGTATCTGAAAATAAAGGCAAATACAAGCGATTAGTGGGACCTCTGAAACCCCAGCTGTGAAGACTCATTAACTGTAAGTACATTTTTACAGATGCACAACTCTGAATCTGACTCTCTTCTCCTGACACCAAGACCTGGGATTCAGGTAAAAAGGCTTTTTCAGTTGATGTGGATTCTTACTCTGGCAAATTAAGAGGAAGAAATAAGGAGGGAGATGGCTTAAGCAACGTAGTGAGAAAGAGGGATCAACTGTCTGATGCTTTTTCTTTGAGTGATCCATCAACTGCAGTTCCAACTCACAGGAGGGTGGCGTGAGACTGGAATCTATGCTTTATCTAACAAATTTTATGCATCTTGCATAGTGGACAACCAGCCTCAAACACCAGCTCAGAGTAAAAGCTCCCCTTGGGTACTTACTCACTGAGGATTTAAGCCATTTTGCACTTTTAAGGGCTGGGTATGTTCAGATTTACCAGGTGCAACTGCACACAGGGTAGTCTTCATGTTTGCAGCTCTTGCTTGCAAAGGGCAGGATACACGTGGGGGAGACACAATTAAGAATCTCTCCCACAGAAGAGGCATATGGAAAAGTGGAGCGTGCAAGTTACAGCTGACTCAGAGCTGCACACCAAAAGCCTCACCTACAGTCACGTGTGCGTGTGTGCACACACAGCCGGGGGAAGCATTTGATGCTCACAGAGCTCTTTCCAACTGGATTTCAGTGAGTGCAAAAGCATCAGGCCAAAACCTGCATTAGGAGCCCGTCAGCCCCCAGTCTCTGACATACATCAAGGAGGAGGGCAAACCATTTGGTGTCCAGCAGCTCTTTCACACTGGCATTTCCAAGCCCTTTACGAGTTTCTGGAAACAACATTTATACCTGCTGTGTTGTGTATTATACAAGAACAGATCTTCCTTTGAATGGTTCAGAAATAAACCTCATTGCCTTTCCACCACCCCACCAAAAAATAAAATTTAAAATCTTCTAGCAGCATTGACCGAAGTGTAAAGCAACCTGGTTGGCTTCCATGCATCCGATGGCCTCTTCCAAGAGTGAAAACTCCACGCAGACATAGCCATAGTCGTAACCTGGGGACAGCATTTAAATACAGACGGGAGTCATGTTAGTGCCTTGTCATAAAGAAAGCCACATCAAATATTCACTTTCCCTCCAATGACAAACCCTTTAACCACCACCCCTCTACTCCAGAATGAAAAGGAGAGAAATCAGGGACTAGCTGGATGATGATTAACTGTGCAGTTTATCATGAATGTTAATAGTACAGTGTTCCCACTTCCCCTTACACAACCCAGTGACAGGCACACCCTTCCTCAGGGCAAGAAAGAATTGCTTTGTTGGTTTTTTTTAAAGGCATGGTGATTTTCCATTGCTAGCTTCCCATTCTGTGCTACCTTGGAGGCAGTGCTCCCCAAAGCAAGTGTCGATATGTCATTTTGAAGTACCTTGCTGCAAATGTATTTTACATGAACAGCCAGCATTTTAATTGGGCAATATTTCAGACAGAACTAACAAGATCCCTTTGCCTGCACTATTTTTCCTTCAACACCTGCTTACTTTTGAAGTCCAATCCTTTGTATTACGAAAAAGTACAGTGGAGCAGGAATGAGAACTACTTTCTCATTCTGGTATAGATGTGATCGCGTATATAACAAGAGGGTGTGGGCGCTTAAGTTTAGATGCAAGAAACTAGAGAGCCTTTAATCTTCTCACTCCTTGGAAAGCTGTCATCTCAGACAGTGGCAGAAGGGACTCACTGATGCAACCGTGCACTCCAGTCACCTGCACTGAAATGTTATGTCCCACAGAAAAGCACAGGGTGAACACCACAGAAGCTAAGACCATCCTAAGAGCCATCCTTGATGTTCAAACTATCTCTGAGAACTGAAGAGCTAAGGAACAGCCTCAAGTCACAACCTCACCCTCCACATGCCAAGGCCACCTCCAAAACAGTGTTTTCCAGATGATCGTGGGCTGAGATGCTCCTACATGAACAAATAGTGAGAGGAAAAGTTTGGTTCCCTCCTGCTGCTCTTTTGGCTGGTTAGGAATGAGAAGAAAGGCAGTCTGTGTGTGGCTTGTACCATTTTAGGCATCTAACTGTCCTGGTGAAGAGCCTGTCTCCTCTCCCGAAGATGCACATCTTAATACTAGTATCTTCAAACCAGGCACATATCTGGTTCCTACTGCTTCAGTCCCTCACCTTCCATAGGAAGGTAACTCTTCTTTCAGGCAAGGCATTCCAGTCTCCTGGAAAACAGCCCACATTTCCCCAAAGCCTACGCCAAAGAATATTTGCTGCACTCCTCAATTTTTCCTTCTCTATTTCTTTACCATCTTTGTACTTAACCATATCAGAGACAAGGCCACACAAAACTGCTCCATCATCAAACCCTACTGACATTTCTTTTGCTATTGTTATTAATACGAGAGCTCTCTGCACCCAATCCTGACTGTGCACATTTGCCTTCAACAAGACTCCAATTTGAATCTAGCTCCTCCTCTACCCCACAGAGGAATTTATTCCCCTTCCCCACATTATTGTAGTCAATATAATTATACTAAAGGGAAATTTATCATCTGGGTGCTCTTAGCTCAGTGAAAGATGCAGCCCAGCAGCACACCATCTGTAGTGGGATGCAGCTAAAGCAACTCAATATTCTGACATGAAGTGGGCACCTGGACATAGAGGTACAGTTTCAGCTGGCATGATTGACAAACCCAAATTCACCCAGCTGTTCCCAGTGCATCCATTCTACTCTGCAGTTCCAGCCACAGATTGAATCCCATTTTGGAAATGAAGCAGCTCTCCTGGCTGCAGACAGAACTGCTCTCCAGGAGCAGTGCTGCCCCTTGCTGGGAGACTGCTTTGCATTCCAGGCAGATACCTCGACTACTTCACTGCACAGCATGCAGGCTCACATGGCACATTTTAAAGTCTTACTCAAATCCAGAACTCTGGATTTGAACTCTTCTTTCCCTCCTGTTTAGAAAAGTGCTGCATGAATGATATTTTTCAGCCTGATTCCCCTTCACAGGAAGCTGCTGTAATCAGCAAGCCAGGAACAGTGTTATCTTACTTCCAGGTGCATACGAAGCAGGGGGTCTCCTGACAGGCAGAAAGCAAGATTGCAGAAGTTTTCACTCTGTTTGCTCTACAATGAGAGACAGTTTACATCCCAGTCCCCATGAAGTGAATGAGTGGTTCAGACATGGATTTAATCCAGCATGACACAACTGAGAGTTCAATGCTGAATGTTACAAGTAGATTAAAAAAGCTGAGATGCTTGCAGGAATGTACACTAGAGGATCCTTCCAAACATTACAGTTTAGACAGTTGCTTCTGCCCTCCCCCCCAAACTCACCTCCCCCTGCCCATAAGCATAGCTGCAGTAACATGTACAATGAAAACAAACCCAGAAACTGTGGCCCCATATCCTGCCAAAAAGCAGCTTGTGGCCAGATGTTCAGCTCTTGTGGTCAGGTTGCAGAGGGACACAGCGTTCTGCAATTTACTATGGGCTGGCCTTGCACAGACAGCACTGAGGCCGTGACGCAAGAAGAGAGCAGCCTGGAGCCACTGCTCCACTCCAAAACCCTGGGGAAGATCTGTGGACACTTCACACCTTCCCTTGCCCCCCAGATCCAGCCCTTTGCACAGGTCGGACAGGCGGCTCGGCACGTGAGAACTACAGGGTAACATCAGTCTTGGATGGTACAGCAACCCTGCTCTGTCCCCAGCTCCACAAGACATCCTTCCATTTTAGACCACGATGGAGAGGCCACTGAAATGGAAGCATGTGGAACAGCAGCACAGCGACAGAGTACCTTCAAAATGCAATGTTTGCTGACTTTTCCACAATCTGCAATATTCGCATTACCCAGAGCACACCACTTGAAACAAAACCAAGTGACCTGAGGCTGACTCTTAAGGGAGAGCAGCTATAGAGGCTCCTGCAACCAACTGTTGTACCTTTTCCCTGCCTCCTCTGTAGGGATGGTTCAGCTCTTTGTGTAGCAGCTGCTGACCTTGTATAGTTTTATTTCTAAAGCCTTCATACACTTTGCCTGTCAGAATGCAACAGTTCAGCTGTTGTCACCAGAACAGGGCAGGGGAGCTTGATAGAGGCACAGGGCCAGGCACCCAATGGCAGGAATTGGTTCAACAGGCATCCCAAGGTGAATGGAGCACTCAGATACCCACTGGTATTGTTCAGGCCATTATACTAAAACCAAAGCAATCAAACCAGCAAAGCAAAACCACTGCTGAAGCCTACAGCATGTTTTTTTTTGACTCAAGGTGGCCTAAATTCATATGCAAGGTTTCACATGAAGACATAAAACCTGGTATGTTCTTAATTTGATCCTTCACTTACTGATCGGTACAATAATAGTTTCAGGATACACAAAAAAGTGGAGTGGAGTAAGAAGTGCCTTATGTTTTGGCAGACATGTATGTGATCCACACAGACTGTCAAAACGGAAAGAAATCGGTATTTCCCCCCACGCAAGCTCTGAGGATGCTGCAGCGCAGTTACACTGTCCCTATGAACTTTCCTACAGGAACAACACTTGAACTCATCCAGATTTTGGCCTTAGCATAGCCATAAAACATGCATGTCCTTGTCCCCCCCATCTTTCAGGTCAGCTATGAAAAAGAACTTTTGTACCTTATTTAACTATTTCCTTTTGTCTGCACAAGTACCACAGGCTGTATATAACAGGTGAAAGAGGAACACAGAAAGAGCACATAAAAAACAGAAGGCTTCTGTTTTAAGTGCTTCTATGTATACACATTCCTTTACAGATGTTCCCAAATCATGCTCAGTTGTTTTCTGCATTGGAAACAGGCACGACTTAAATACTTCAGAACGAGGACACATTTTGAGCTCCAGGAAGCTAGTCTGCAAACATTCGAATAGGAAATACTTTGCCTCTGATAGAGATGTGCTTTAGTGAAGTGAATTTTGACAACAAATAGCAGGTCCCTGTTAGCATGCCATAGTTCGGCTAAAAATCCTGAAAGCCTGACTTAGAATTACTGTTCTTTAGCTTCAGATAAAAATACCAAAGATTTAGGATTTAAAATAAGACTTGCTTTTATACACACACAGTTATACTGAACAACTGACACACAGTAACGTGTTACTTCATGATAGTTTGATGTATCAAAGATCTAAATAAAGGAAAACCATAATGTTGCTCTGATTGGGGCTATAAGCAGTGTGAAGACATCAAAAAAATATCTCTGGAGTTTTAGGAGGCCAAGTGAAAAGATCATGTAATGACAGCAGCCCTGCCTATGCCGAAGAAAGATATTTGTCAAAGAAGGCATGATGGCAACATGACAAAGGCATCCAGTCTGAGAGGTGATCCATCTTCTTGATTCTAGGAATGAGCACACAGCAAGTCACGTTACCACCCACCCCTATAAGCATTAGGTAACCGTAAGTCCATAGTGAACCACCACCTGCCTTCTCGAAACCATCTGCTACAATCCTCGTCTGCTGTGGCGCAATATGAAGATACTCTCTCTCCTCTGGCCTGGAAAGTAAGAAGATGGTCTCCTGTTAAAGTGACTCCATGACAGCTTGCCAAAAGACAACTATGTTAAACTGGATCGCTGGGCCAGCTGAGAACATGGTGGAGGTCCCTGCATCTGCCAGGAGGGCAAAGATGATAATGATGGAGTTTCTGTAGACAGAGAGCTTCTCAACCATCTCAACAACCCTTCACTTGTGTTTTTTTTTTCTGTAGGATGAGGCAGAACTACCACAGAGAAGAGCACTTGCAGCTTTGGGCACTTCTTGGACTCAGAGAGATAGCACCTTAAAGCAGAGCCAGGGCCAACCTGCTGAACAAGTTTATTCTTGCTGCTTGCTCTCTTCAGAGACAGCATGGCAAAGTCAAGTGCAGCCAAGGAAATGTTCTTGCAGATGTTCATGTATGTTGGGGAAGAAAGTTCTATTGCTTGAAAGGCAACTATGACATGAATTATGGAGTGGATATGAAGGACTTCCACATGCCTTGAAGGAATCTGCAGTCTCAAACATTGTCCTTTGCACAGCTTGCATAGTGAGGACAGGATTTAGCACACTGTTCTCAGAGAAATTGCTGTTCCCTGTTTGATAGGAAGACCTACATCATCTGGGGAAGATTCTGGCAACACACCCATGAGCCCATCCATAAATCTGTCCGTTTTCTCCATGGAAAGATGCAGATATAGGTCATCCCTACTAAGGAGCAAATACTCCATCACAAGAAAACACTGGAAAACACAAGGGTTTCTCTGTATTACAGTGTACTGTTAACAGGTATAATACACTTGATGCTTCCAAGAAGCCAGGAGCTCCTGGACATGCACTTGTACTGCCTTGACCTATGCTTATGCAGCGAGTCTTGTTATTGCAGAGAGGATGGGCAACAGCATAGCGCCTTCTGTGGTGAGCAGAGAAAATAAAGCTGCGCCCACAGTCTGAAAACTTGGAGGGACGCAGCACGACAAGCTATCTGTGCTAACACAAGCCCAGAAGCCAAAACCAAGAGCGCTCTCAACACCAGCTGGTGGATTCTGAGCATCCATAAATTTGTCAGATCTCTTTACTGCACAGATAAATTGGTCTTCAGAACTACTGAAGCTGAAGAGCTGTACCAGAATAAACAGGACGATCTGTGACAAGCCATATCCTCAATTCCTTTCAAAGGCTGAGCATTTACAAGCCACACCTGGCTGCTGTGAAAAGGTCTGTCATGTCATACTGTCCCCTCTGAATAAAAAACTACTTACACACTCATTTATGACAGTGCTGTATAAGAGAACAGGATATGAAACAGCTATATTCTGAAAGGTAGAGCACTACAGTCCATCCTCTTCCATCCATCCAGGAGGACAAGGCACAGAAAGGACCTGCCCGATATGTTCTCTAAAGCAGGCACAGGCAGCCCTATAAACTACAACAGTCTTGAGTCCCAAATAGCTGTCAACCATTCTTGGTCCAGAAGGAGGGTAGTTTGTACACCCGAACAAAGAAGAGGAGGGAAAAACCCACAACACTAAGATCATACACACTGTAGCTTTATTAAAGACAAAGTATTACATTATATTTCTACAGAAACCTGGATTCCAAAGGGCCATCACAAAACTCCATAAGAGGGCTGGAAGCTACATACCTCGTAAGATGTTGCAGACAGGAACTTAGTTTTAAAGTGTTCCTAATGCAAATCTGGTCTCTGGGATATATGATCCGTCAGTTATCACACAGGATTGAGAAAGCAATTAATGCAATGATCAGCACACTACGAAAAGCCTTTAAGTTCTGTGCTGGAGATGCAGAAAGGGTGTTTGTAAAAGTGGCAACAGAGGGAAGGATTCTGCATGTCAAAAAGACTGTGAGCATGTTTTATGAACATGTTTGTTGCCTTTTCTGTAGAACAAGCCTTATAACCCTGAATCAAAGCTGATCACTATCTCAAACACTGACTTAAAACAGATTTGTACTTCTAATTTTCAAAGCCACCACATCACAAATGAGAAAAAATGGGCAATAATGCCTTTTGCTTCCAAGAGACAATGCAATACTGCCCTGAAATCAAGCAAGACTAGCCAAAAGCCTACTGCCCACACAGCTGGGAAAACTGGCAAGGACTGGTACTGATGACCATGGACTAATTCCAACTAAGTGCTTTTTGAGTCCTCACCAGGCTATTCTGGCTACAAACAAAAATCAACCGCTTCATGCAGATTAGCGCTAAATTATTTCCTCAGCTTTTGAAAGGTAAGCCCCTGCAGACTGCAGAACTCTGCTGATGAGCACATGATCTGGTCGCGCCCCAAGAGGAAACTCCACGTGTGCTACAGCATCTTGTGAGCTCACCGATCATCACTTCAGCTGCCAGCAAGTGCCCAAGATCTGCATGCCCTTATGCATGGCTGACACAGTAGAGTGGGCCACAGTCTTCACTGTACAAAGCACTAAACACAGCAACAGTTGACTGTTCCTCCTCTGGTGCATTAGCACCCGCCTTGATGGTGGGCCAAGTTGTCTTCTGTACAATTAGCACAACAGGCAAGATCACCTCTGTACCACAGCATGTATCTGAGACATCTCACATCAACCCACAGCACGTTCTCTGTACTAGCTTAAAGAACTTAAGTCCTTGTGGGATCTACCCCCAGTCAAACTCAATAAGGCTGGTGCCAAGCCCTCATCATGGGGAAGCCACTAGCTGGCCACAAATCCACACTCCAGAGGGGTTTACCCAAGGGTAATGCATCACTCCTAAAAGGAAACAAAAGGTCCTAGTTTAGCACAGTGCTGCTGCACACCTCCAGAAGCATCCTCTCCCTGTGCAGAGCAGCAGCTCAGCTCTCCAGACCCATCTAAGGCTGGAAGCTGCAGCACAACAGCACCTGAGGCATCAGGAACTGTGAGCAAGCACAGTATTTCACCAGCCCTTTGGCATTACCAACCCAAACCCCACCTGCACATACAGCTACAGTGAGGGAGACAAGACTCAGTTATACCTGGGCCAGGCAAATGCATAATCATGCCTGTTACTACAGTAGCAGCTCTGCTTGAAGGGAGAAGAGCTCTTACTGCCTTGAGACTCACTCCAGCTATGGAAAATGGAGTATGGAGAGGAGCACCAGTCAAAAGTCTGTACCAATTTTTCCATCATGAAGTATGAAGTTCTAGACTTTAGATTAATGAGTTTTAGAAAAATGCAGTACTAAAGAATGAAAATGTAAATTTCAGAGGGCTCCTGAAATATTTCTGAAACCAGCAACTCACTGTTCTGATATACAAGAGACTGCACTTGAAAGAAGAAAAGCACCTTTGAAACGTTTATCTAAGGGGCTTATTAATATTTAACAGGGCACCAATGTGGCAGAGCTCAGCAAGAATAAGCAAGATACTCCAGTTTCTTCTAGAACTCAGCCAAGGCAGTTTAAGTTTAACAAAGAGATGGATGGGGGGAGCAGTTCCAAGCACGACATAAGGGCCAGGTCTGGAGAAATGAAACAAAAAACAAACGCTGGTGCCAGAAGGTGTCTAAGCAAGCAATAAAGTACACTTAGTGCCAGTAGTACTCGTTAAAACAAAAGCTTTCCAACACAGAGCAGGCAGCTGCCAATACACAGCTGCTAGGTTAGTCCCATTTTCAGGTTACACTACATTTCCTGCAGGTACCTCCACCACAGGAAGAGGCCTGTCCTTCAGTATCAGGCACCTGTATCCAGGCGTACACCCCTCTGCCCCCAAGCATTTCTGCTGTTCAGAGCTCGTCCCTGCTCCATTCATCCCATTTCCATGGGTGCTTTGCTTCTTAGTGCAGCACTGTGCTCCTGCATCCTCAAACAGGGTTCAAAAGTGAGTATTCAGAAGAGTCAGAGAGGGTTAACAAATCCAAATCTACCTATTTCTGAAGTGATGCACTAATTTAGAGGGTACATAAAGGAGCTGGGGTTTCCTCGCTGCTCCTTCTGACGCAGCCCAGCTCACTTGGCCCCTCCAGGTCCACTTCACAGAGCTCCCTCTGGGCATGCTGCTCTCCATCTCTGGCAGTGTGACCATTCTCCACCAGTCTCTCCCAGCTTAGCAAAACCTCTCGGTTCTCCAGATGGGCTTGCAGAGAAAGCTAGAAAAGCCTCATGGGCTGCCAGAAATTTCTCAGGCTCATTTTCCCTGAACAGCTTTTCCCAACTGTTGGTACCAACCCTAACATGAACCCTGGCTTCAAAACACACATTCCAAGCTTGTCCCACTACAGATTACATCCAGGAGAATCACTTGAACAGAAGACTCAGGGTACGTTTTATGTTTTCACTTATTACTTGGCCACCACTGCAGCATCTTTTAAGGATGAACAAGCCATTTAAGCGCCCTTTAAGACAAAGATAGCTCCATGTGACCTCTTCCTCAAGGCATACCTATGTGTTCAGCCAAAGAGTTCTGTGTGTATCAGATACTCAAGATGGTATCTCAGACTTTGCTTATATTTGGCATTAGTCAGGAAAGTAAAAATACATCTGGTTAAGAATCAGGCAGGACATATGTTTAAAACAGGACCAAAATCAAACGCAGGACAAGGCATGTTTATGTTAAGAGCCCTCGAAGGTCAAAAGGTATAGATTTCAAGTTTCAGGCAGTCAGCACCAACACAGGCAGCAACAAAAGAATGACAGACACCATGCCACAAATAGCCTGGTGCTGTTGCACACTGCACTAACAGCTCCGTAGACTGAGGCCCACACTGCAAACCCACACGAAAGCCTTGACACCAGGGAGCAGAGGTAAGTACCTTCAGATGGGATAGGGGGAGCTCACAAGCCATTACTGACAACCCCTTCTGAGAGCTGCTGCTAAGTCATCACCGACAGCATCTACAGAAGCAGCAGTAGATCCCTGGTGCTGCCTCTGCATGAGACAGTAAGAGGCACCGGGAGGTATCACATACTAAAATAGTTGATGGTCTTTGAGAAGACTCCACTATCACCTCCGAGTTTATTCTTTGTAATGATTAATTGAACAGACATGACCAAACACACTTGAAAAGGCAAGCTGACAGATAAGCCAACAATCTAATACAGTTATTCCTGCCAAGGTTTTACACATTACGTTGAAAGTAGCCCCTCTTCCCCCACAAATGGATTTGATACTTTCAGTCTGAACATACAGGCACCAATTCAAAAATCTATCTGATTGAAATTACAAGTTAACACTGTGTAGGGCAACACTATAAAGTCTAACTTGGGTTTTGTCATTGTCTCTAAATATCTGTCTTTTTGATGCAAATAGAATTATTACGCCCCTTCTTGGGGTCTATCACTACTTTGATTAAAATCTAACCACTACTTCAGCCTGTGGGCTTCAGAGGCCATCTAAATAATCTAAAGAATAAACAGCTTGAATGTGTACCAAAATCACACCAGGTACACTAAGAACAGTGTTCTATGCTCAGCACAATCTTCAGTGAAAATATGCTTCCCTTAGCACATACCCAGTACATAAAAAGAAGGGCTTCATAAAGAACTTGAGCTGTGTTTTCCGAGTAAAAAAATTAACTACATATTTTCCCCCAAAACAGAGAGTCTCATGAAGATCATACAATGGAACCATCATGCTGAAGCTGCTGAGATAAGCTTTGTGATAAGCGTTATCTTTTTGTGAAGCTGATCCGAACCTCACTTATTCCGAGTTAATTGCGTGTTGTTTGTTATGGCCGTTATTGTTCTTCCCCAGCTGCAGGCATTCTTCTCTCAAACACACTCCACATGCATACTCACGATTAATGTTATTTTTAACCTTTCTGGACAGCACTCCAAACTATGCAACCCGCTCAGACAGGCTCAGCACACGCTCCTCTGAGCCAGCCTGCCACCTTCCCATTGAGCCGACAGAGCAATGCAGCCAGTGGGCCCAGGCGTATCCTGGAGACATTAGTAAGCCAGCAAATTTGCTTCTGACTCTTGTGAATACTTACATACGCACCTAAAAGCATTGTTTCACTCATGACTGGCCTCTGGTTTCAAACACGCTTGGCCTTTCACAAGTTAATATTACTTTAGTTTCACATACTTATCTATAGGATGACCTCATGTGAAAAGCTGGATTAAATTTACTACAGCTTCTAGTAAACCTAATGTCAAGAAGAAGTTTCCAGAACTCAGGAAGCTATTATTGTCCTAGACGTATGTATCTTGCGTAAGAATGATCAGAAAGCTGCTGAAATTAGCAGCTGCATTTGCAGCCTCAGGACATACTGCAAACCAAAGTCTGTGGAGCATCCACGTAACCTAGCATAAGACTCCACTGCTTAAATTACTGATGTTGAAAGGACCAGGTTAAACAACAGCTTTAAATAGCTCATAAAATATGAGCTATTTTTAATTTCATTCTTTCCCTTCCCACAACTGGGAGGGAAAAAGAAAAAAAACAAACAGTTTTGCAGCTGAGGAGACAGACTTAAAGAGAATGCACCTTCTAGGGAGAGAGCAAAAAACTGCAACCCTCATATTACAAGCAGCCACCAGTAGATACTAGGGCTTCTGCACATAACTTCAAACACTGCATCTCATCCTTTGAAATATGAAGGAGGAGGAGACAACAGTTCTCTAATGAGGGCAAGAAGCCCTAATAACATATATGAGAAGAGACTTAATGAAGATATTTCCAGTTCAAATTGACTTACTACTGAAAAGTGATGTGTTTCAGAAAAGAAACAGCTAACAAATCACATCAGCACAGGCAAAAAAAATAAGGATGTTGCAATTACTGAGTTGCAGCGAGTGTTGTGCGAGTGACAACAGCCATGCTCAATTATATTTAGGAAAGCCGAAAGGAAGTAAGAAAGACTGAGTGTGCCCTGCTTGTTGGGCCAGACCAGATTACGTGACACAGGAGTATGCTTTAGCTCAAAGGTTCACGAGAAGGTTGTGAAATCTCCTTTGACAGCTTCCAGAAACAAAAATACACTTGAGAAATACCCACTGGCCCAGTTTCACTCCTCAGCTCCTAAACATACAAGAAGCTTTTATACAATGTATTGACACCAAGACTTCCAGCTGTTTCATGCGCAACCCATGCCGGTAATAAAGCACTGGTGAAGGTAGAAGCCTCTCCTTTTATAAGTTTAAGGAATAAAAAGTACTTTTGACAAGGTATTTCCTACCAGTATTATCCAAACCAATCCCCAGGACTCACCCTGCATTTCCTACCATCGCACATCTCTGTTCCAGTACAACTTTCTCACAAAGCAGCCTTGTAAAATATTTCTTTCTTCAGAATCCTATACATACTGATCAGAAGTACAGCAAAAATTTATTCTTTGAATGAGGAAGAGCACCCAGACCCAGTATTTGGATATTTGCTTATAAAACTTACTTTTTTCTTTTTTTAACCTGTCTTCATGTCTAAGAAGGGTAACAGTTCATGTTACTGAAGGAGAAATGTTAGGAGGTATCAGTTTTCCTGAGGACATTTACTTGTGCAGGACATGTTCCACAGTAAGACCATCTCAGAAAGAAGGTGCAGCACAATGCGAAAGCACTTAATAATAATTGCTTTTAAATCTATCAAGGAATTAGTCTCCTGTTCCATGTCAGTATTGGCTTCACTCTTGACAGCTATTAGAACAGCCTTACTGTTTCCTTGCAACTCTCACATCTCTCTAGAGGCACGAGGACATATGCCTTATCTCTGAAGTAGCAGTGAGCACAGCCATCAGTTTTTAAGACAAGAGGACAAACTACAGAATTCAGTGAGCATTTTCAGTCAAAAATGCCCACGGTTATGGCACCAAAGACTTAATCAAACTGCCTAAGTGAGTGCTGGTGTGAAAAATGCCTTCTGCAAACTTGAAACTAAAAGCCTAGAAAAGCATTCTCACCTGAACTGTAATCTTTCAGTCGCAAGTCCTTCACAGGTGTCCCATCAGGTCCGCGGAAGGCATTGAGGATCTACATGAAAACCAAGACCCACTTCAGTCTCCAAATTCAAACCTCAGAAAGTGAAGCACCTGCTAATGCACACCTCTCTCTCCCCAAGACTTCTTTTCTTTCTCAGTTAACTCTGTTACAAATTGAGACATTTTCCTGATTAGGTTCCAGCAATACCCGAGAACTGTTCTTTGAGTTTGGGAAGTATTTTGGGGGTTTGTTTAAATAAGTAGGCACCATTTACACCACAATTCAACTGTGCAAAGGTTTATCATGCTGCTTTCAGCCAGGCAGCTCACCTCTGATCCTTACTTAAGGTCAAAGATATCTTGCTGCCTTTCAGAAAATCAAGGGACATGGGGTGACTTTTCTTAGTCTTACCATCCTCTGATGGCCAAAGTTTCTGCCATGAGTTCTCCAGTATCGAGCCTCTGACCATCACATCTAACCCTAGCAAAAACTGTTGCATGTACGGATTCTCATATCTGGAACTGCCACAAAAAAAAAAACCCAACCTAATTCAAAGTGGAGGCTTTTGGAAAGGGAGCTTCTTTCACCTGGTAGCCTAGATTATTTTTTGCCTTTTTACTAAAATCAGCAGTAGCAGCAGACATCTTTTCCATTTTATAAGATCTCATTTAAGCAATTCAAGTAACTAAGAATAAACAAGTTCACTTAAACACTACATGTCTTCTGAGCCCAAAATATAACAACAAAATAATAATATTTGGTATATAAAGCAATGATGAAAGTAAAGCATGTTAGAGTCTGGAGTTGAGGCTTTTAGCCACCAACACCCCACACATGACTGCAGAAAAACTCATCACTTCCAGACTCCCCAAACCCCAGAATAACAAGGTAAAAGATAACACTGCGATGACTTCTAAATCTGGATTTTTTCCTGAGGAGAATGACAGACCATCTGTACCACATTAACCAGGCTTAAAAAGATACTTTTAAAAAACCCTTGAGAGAAGTTTTTTGATGAAAAACATCCCACTTACATCATCCTTTGTGGCAGTTTCAGGCACTCCTCCTAGTCGAATGAGCTTGCTTGGCTTCACATATTTGGGACAGGTCCGATAGTCTTGGTCCTTGAGTTCACAGAATCAAGATATTTTTTACAAATGAGAGATGGTAGCACACCATTTAAACTCAACTGTAGTTATTAACTCAGTAGTTACCATCACCTTCAGATTTCAAAGTTAACTCTGAAGGAAAAGCAAGCCTGCATGAGAACAGCTGTACTGTTCTACATAGGTCGACCCAGGCAAGTAGCTTCTCCCTGGTAGTGCTCGTAAGTAATGTCCAGGAGAAAACAACAAAATATGCTTTTCTATATATTATTTTTCCCCAACTCCCTCCTTCCCTCTGGTCATTTTCAACCTGGGGACTTTCTGAACCAAATCTGGTTCCACATTTAACAATTCCCAATTGCTAAACTGCATTTCTCCTGAGAAGTATTTGTGAGATAGAAAAGGTATTCATTAAAACAACCTGGCGCATGAGGATGATCTCAGAGAAGGACGGTGAATTAGAACAGAACTGAAGTGATGGGATATGAACAGAAGACTCCTTCCATTCTTTGGCCAACACACATTTAACAGAAACATCAACTGACAAAACCACCTACCTGAAGGCTCTTATAGGGCCTAGAATCTTTGCTGGGTTTTCCTTCTGAAAAGGACTTGCCATGTTCATAATCGAACATCTGATGCCCTGGCAGCCGGTGATCCACATCACGATACTCAATGTTTCGGTAGTCAGTGTCTTGTCTTCCAAGGAAATCCAGGCCACCTTCACCCTTTAACAGATCAGAATCGGATCTTTGCTGCTCCCCCCCAGAAAGCTGCTGTTGTTGCTGCTTGTTAGAAAAGGTCTGAGGTTGCTCCTCTTGTTCCTGAAGAGTAGGAAGAGGTCCACGGCTATTTTGGAAATTGTGTGAAGTGTCGTCTTCAAGACCCAAACCATGGGATTCCTCTTTTCTGGCTGGTGCTTCTGAATGTTGAAATTCTCCTTTTTGGCTACCAAAGGGGGTTCTATCTAGACCAAGTGCTGACTCCTCTCTCTTGCTGGTGCTTAAACCAGAGCCCTCTCTTTCTGCTAAAGGTACAGTAGATTGGTTGTGCCTAAAATCTACAACACTTTGATCCACAGGAGGCATTTCCCTATCAGAAAAGTCCATAGGAGGAGCCACATCTCTGCTCCTAAAATCCTGATCAGACCGGGACCTGTGCCTATTTCTGAAGTCTGATGATGGTGCATTTCTGTTTCTGAAGTCCAAATCAGATGTGCCCACACCTCTGAAGTCCCAATCAGGTACATCCCTATTTCTGAAGTCTGAATAGGAATGCTCTCTGCCCCTGTAGTCTAACTCAGACATATCTCTCGCCCTGAAGTCTGAATGAGATCCATCTCGACCTCTGAAGTCTAGATCAAAAGACCCCCTTCCCCTGAAGTCTGATGGAGGTTCATCTCTGCCCCTGTAATCCATATTATGTGCTTCCCTATCCCTATTGTTCATACGGAATGTCTCCCTATTCCTGTAGTCCACTGAAGGAACGTCCCCACCTCTGAAGTCCATAGGTGGCCCTTCTCTCTCCCTGAAGTTTCCAGAGTACATATCTCTGCCCCTATACTCAGAAGAGTGTGGCTCTCTACCTCTGAAATCCATCTGAGACTCATCTCTGCCCTGGAAGTCAGATGGTGGGAAATCTCTGCCCCTGAAATCATGGTGTCCCTCCCCACCTCTGAAGTCACTACGTGGTCCATCTCTAGCTCCAAAGCTGTAAGAAGGGTCCTCTCTGTTGGCAAACTGAGGATTGAGGAGGCCTGTGAGTGCCTGGATATCAAAAGGAAGTGATTCTCTGCCAGGGAAGTTGCCAGAGTGTCTTTCTTGAGCAAGACTATCAAGGGAAGGAGGATATTCCCTGTTCCACCCGGGAGCAAACCTTTCTTCTTGGCTCCCACTGTAGAAATAAAGACAGTATTATTCATAACGTGCTTAGAGTCTGAAATCTACACAGCAGCACATTCTTCTCTAAACTTTTTATAGAGTTGTGTAACAGTCTAAGATCCGCAGAAGATATTGATGTTTGGCAGTTTAAGATGAGGCAGCAAACGACAGATGTGAGAAAGTAAACTTGGGTGCTCCCATTTCAGCACAATTTCCAGAAGCACTCAACAGGGAATACCTGCAATATTAATGGGTTAATGATGGTAGCAATCCACATAGTCCTACACTGCACACAGCTGGGCAGCTGTTCAAGGTTCCACCAGCTGATGTGTTTGCTCACTAGCATAACCAGCACACGCTTGTGAGGAACCACTCGAGCTCAAGTTCTCCAGGCAAGATTATAAACAGCTAACTTAACACGTCATCCTGAGGCACATAAAAGCAGAGGTTAGCAAACATGCTCCATTAACATACTACAGAGACTCATTTATGCTTCCTTGTGCTGGAGTCTAAACTGGCACAATGCTGAAAGCTACTAGTTCAGACTCTGAGGATGCCTCACAGGAATATGCCAGCAATCAGTGTTCAAGATGAACCTGCGCTCGTGCCTCCAGACTGTCTTAAACCAAGTTCACAGCACTATAGCAGTGGCCTCTCCTGAGCTTTATCTCCTTTATCTGCATAAAACAACTCAGGAAAAAGGTCTTCTCCCAAGAGTTTTTCAAAACCCAGTGATGTTTTGGGGGGAGGGGAGGCTCGAGATGGAGCTACCTCATTTTTCATGCAAGTGAGGCTTCAATACTTTTTTTTTTTTTTTAATAGAATAAAAAAAAAAAAAAATATCAACACATTTCAAAATAACACCAAATGCTACCCAAAGCAGTGGACATTTCCCTAGCAACTACAGCAAGTCATGTTGTTCTTTGAGCTTCACAACAAGATCAATCACCAACAGAACGCAAGATGACATTCATACAGTTAAATCACATACAGACCCACTAAGCTACATGCCTCTGTTTCACTACCTTGAAGAACAGTAATTAAAACTTGGTAAAAGGTTAGAATTCCCCACCCAGTATCATAAGCAATTATGCCAAAAAACCCACTTAAAAATCAGGAGAACTGTTATCATCACAGAACACAATCACTCCCTCATCAATCCCATTAAGACATGTGCTGGAGGATACTCATTTTCATAGCTCACATCTCATCAGCTTTCTCAATACATTACAGTCGGACAATTATCTGAAGTATCTTATTTCAGAAACCTAAGGTATGCCACAAGGAAGTACCTTTATCACGCTGATATTCAAGTAACTGAGGTGGACACATAAGCAAAGGATGAAAGAACTATGCACGACAGAGGAAAACCCTAGCTTTTGGTGCCTCCATTTTCATTTTTATAGCCCTCTTGCAAGCACAGGGACAACTAACAACCAGAGGAATATAAACTAGGAAAAACATAGAATCACAGAACAGGGTTGGAAAGGACCTCAAGATCATCACGTTCCAACCCCCTGCCATGGGCAGGGACACCTCACACTAAACCATGCTACCCAAGGCTCTGTCCAACCCCGCCTTGAACACCATCAGGACACTCACAACTTCCCTGGGCAACCCATTCCAGTGCCTCACCACCCTTACACTAAAGAATTTCTTCCTCAGATTCAAAATAAACTTCCCCTGTTTAAGTTTGAACCCATTAGCCCTTGTCCTGTCACTACAGTCCCTCACGGAGTGACACTCTCCAGCATCCCAATAGGCCCCCTTCAGATACTGGAAGGCTGCTATGAGGTCTCCATGTAGCCTTCTCTTCTCCAGGCTCAACAGCCCCA
>JASSUY010037252.1:0-10303 GCA_032466535.1 Forpus xanthops
CGGGCCCTGAATAAAGCACCGCATAAACTGGCACTCTGTTGGTTTGTTGGTTTGTGTTTCGACTACGGGCAGCACCCCTGCCATCTTCAGGCCTCCCACCACAGGACAACATGGCCGCCACACGCACTCCCCTCAGCAGCCGCTTCCCGCCAAAACCACGGCGGCGCGCGCACCCGCCGGCGCAGGCCGTGACGTCACGACGTTGCGACGCCGCAGCCGTTGCGGCGGTCGGAGGCGGTCGGGTGGAGGTTGCGGCTCTTCCCGTCTGGAAAACGGGATGTCTTGGCCTTCCTGAAGGGAATTCCGTGTTCAGTCAGCACAGCGGCAGGTAGTATGAGTGATCCCCCCGCTTTGGGCTGTGAGGGGTGGCGGTGGTGGCCTAGGGCCCGGCGGTGTTCGGTAGTGAGGGCTGCTCTGTGTGCTGTGGGAGGAGCCGCTTGTGTTCAGAATCCATGTGGGTGAGGCCCTTAGTGTGGCATGGTTTAGGGGTGGAGTTGGGATAAAGGGTGGACTTGGTGATCTTAAAGGTCTTCTTCATCTCGTTGGGTCTGTGGTTCTGTGGGTGATGGTCAGAAGGGGAGGGGGGAGAAAGTGGGGCAGCTTTTGTGTAATGGGGTCGGGATGGGGGGCAGATGTGGGTTATAAGAGCCGCCAGTGTATGGCAGGGGGCTGCCTGTGTGTAACGGTGAGGTCTTGGACACACACACACACACACACACACAGATGGTCCCTGTGTGTGGCAAGGGGAGCTATGGGGGTTCGAAGTGAGCGACTGAGATCTGGATGGAGGGGACTGTGGTTCTGTGTGGCAGGGGCAAGCGGGGTTTGGGTTGGGGGGAGCGTGGGGACCTCCATGTGTGGCACTTATGGGTTGTCCAGGTGAGACCCCACTTACAGCACTGTGTACAGTTCTGGTGTCCTCAGCACAAGAAGGAGCTGTTGGAGCAAGTCCAGAGGAGGCCACGAGGATGATCAGGAACTGAAGCAGCTCCTGTATGGAGACAGGCTGAGAACATTGGGGCTGTTGAGCCTGGAGAAGAAAATGCTGTGTGGAGATCTCAGAGCAGCTACCAGTGTCTGAAGGGGGCCTATAGGGATGCTGGAGAGGGGCTTTTCATCAGGGACTATAGTGATAGGACAAGGGGTGATGGGTTCAAACTGAAACAGGGGAAGTTCAGGCTGGATATAAGGAAGAAGTTCTGCCCTGTGAGGGTGGTGAGGTGCTTGCACAGGGTGCCCAGAGAAGCTGTGGCTGCCACATCCCTGGCAGTGTTCAAGGCCAGATTGGATGGAGTTTTGGGTGGCATGGTTTAGTGCGAAGTGTCCCTTCCCATGGTAGGGGTTGGAACTGGATGATCTTAAGCTCCTTTCCAACCCAAACCATCCTATGATTCTGTGCTTACTGTTCTTCAGAAGTGGGCAGTGGGTATGGAGGATATATCTCAGTCTACAGGTGAAGCCTTCTTAAGTGAGTAGAGAGGGACCAAATCTCCCTTATATTTCAGTGCCCCAACAGTGCAACCCCTGCTTCAGCAGGAAGACATAGTTCAGCAAGAGAAGTTGAGAGTGTGAGGATGGGAGAGAGGATTTCTCCTTGGCTGCTACTTCTGTCAGCATGGGAAGGGAGGGTTTGGGGCTAAAGTGTATGAAAGACTAGTCAGAAACATTGCCAGCAGTGTGTTCTTGTATAATTCTTCCATTACCCTTGACGTTATTTCACCATTGAATCATTGTGCCAGCAAGAAGCAGATAATGTGATTTGGGTTTTGTATGTTTTATTTTTTTTTTCCCTGAAAGAAAACTATATCCCCATCTAGTAAAGAATGATGTGACAAGTGTTCAAGTGAGCAGAAGGAGGGGACAGTAACATATTTTCATGATGGGACTGGAAGAAAAACTCACCAGGATTAGTTCTTTGGACATAAGGTGTTACTGGGTATAAAACCTGCTGCTTTTCAGATGCACTGATCCCACAGGAGGTGTTTGTACTGTCTGAAAATCCTGTTGGCTACTTAAATCAGTGGGAATGTTCAATAAAAATACTGCAGAATGGCGCCAGGCCTTTCTTTCCTGTGGCTTCCTTTGCCTGGAGAAGGCAGGAACTTTGTCTCTCGCTTCTGAAGGATGTTCTTTTTCAAACATGAATCTCAGAATCACAGACTGGTTTGGATTCTTCTGCTTAAGGGCATCTCCATCTCCCCTCTGGCAGGTTAAAGCCATTACCCTTGGCTTGTCCCTACAGAACCTTGTCCAAAGCCCCTCTCCAGCTTTCCTGCAGCCCCTTTAGGCACTGGAGCTGCTCTAAGCTCTCCCCTTCAGGATCCTTCTCTTCTCCATTCTGCCCCAGCCCAGCTCTCAGCCTGGCTCCAGAGCAGAGCTGCTCCAGCCCTCGCAGCATCTCCATGGCCTCCTCTGGCCTTGCTCCAACAGCTCCACGTCCCTCTTGTGCTCTTGATGCTCCAAATGAGGTTGGAGTCTTTCTCTAGCCTCTTATTTGCACCTCCCTGGAGAAGATGGGTGCTGTTCCTCAATAAGGAGGTGACAGTAATGTCATTGAAGAAATAACACGTATTTTTACTGGTGAAAAGAATCTGCTTTCTTTAATAACAGGCTGTTACTTAGTGCCTAAAGGTAAACCCTGTTTATAGAGTTTTGGGTAACTGCTTTCTCTTTCATCTTCTGCTGACCAAGACTTACTGTATAAAAGTGGACAGATTTTATCTCTGTGTTTGGTATTACAGATGATGACATCAGAACAGAGTTCAGAGGCTTCCCTCATCGACAAGACCTTCCAGATGAGGAAGGAGGTTGAAGCCCGGAAGGTCATCTTGGCCTGGGGCCTCCTTAATGTGTCTATTGCAGGCATGATATATACTGAAATGTAAGTTAATTGTTACCTCAGATTCAAACAAGCAAAGCATCCTACTTTCTATACCCCTAAATATTTCCTGGGGCAGAATTACTGCAAAATAACTTCATTTTTATTCCTTTTAGGACTGGGAAACTCATAAGCTCCTACTACAACATCTCATATTGGCTACTGTGGTATATTGGTGAGTTGCTGCAGCATCTACATTAGTTTTTAGAATGCTTTACTTTTTTCGCTCGTCAGTTTTAATTTTTTTCGGGGGGTCATTAAATGAGCTTTTTTCTGTTTAAATTCAAACCAAACCTTTGCTTTACTTTCTGTCATCTTCCTTGAAACTGTTTCATCCTCTTTAGTGACAAGTAAGGAGTTTTATCAGCTTTCCTAGATAATGTCATGAAATGGCACGAAGAACTTGTTTGGAGCATTAAATCTGTAATGTATGTAGTAAGGCTTTGTAGAACACTGTGGATTTTACTGCCACATTGTACTGTAGGTGTAGATGGCATTTCACAGTGCTTAAAAATTGTTTTGGAGGAGTAGGCTCCACACTGTAAGGAAAATGAGCTCCAATGGTTCTTGCATAAGAAGGGCAAGAAATCTTAGGTACTTGTCCAAACTGGTGCTTACTGGTAGCACTAATAAAGACCTCGTTTTGATTCCTGCTTTTGCAAATAATGCACTTTTAGTGGTAAAACCATCTGTGTCTCTTCCAGAACTTGCCTTTGCATCTCTGTTCAGCCTGAATGCCTTGTTTGATTTCTGGATGTACTTCAAATACACAGTGGCACCAACAACCGTGGTCATGAGTCCTGCCCAGAGGAGACTGCTGGGCTTGCAGAATGCAGGTGGGTGGGATAAGTATCTCTGGCAGTCTTTTTACTTCTGTTCTTATTTTTTTCTTCTGTTTTTCCCTTTATCTTACTCTAGTGCAGGATTCTTTACTTAAGCGAGTTCTGAGTTACCTCTCTGATATGAGTAAACCTGAATTATCTGCTGCGTTTGAAAGATCAGAACATCAGGTGTAGTTTGTGTAATGTCAAGTGGTAATTTGATAAGTGTATCTGGGGAGAACAGGGGAGACAAACACTCCTGGTGTAAAAGGACTGGATAGTGATATACTTCAATGTTGCGAGGTTGGACACAAGGAATTTGTAACCTATACTTAGAATCATAGGATCAACCATGTTGAAAAGAGCTTCAAGATCATTAAGTCCTGATCTGAAAATGGCAGCCATGTGCAGTCACTCTGAAAACTTTTGAGGATCATAGCAAAGTTCTAACATACACCAGAACCTGATAAGGTAAATACACCAGCAGCAAAATGCTGGCACAGTAACACTGCTCTCCATGAGTCTGCTGTGACAAAATGGGAGGCAGACAGAACTAATGCTGTGTCACCAAAGTTCAGGGTTTTTTTGTATAGAATCATAGAATGGTTTGTGTTGGGAAGGACCTTAAGGTTATCTACTAGGTGATGCTTGAAGTAGGTAGAGTGAGTGATAAGTTAGAGAAGCCACCCAGGATCATGCAGATGCCTGTAACTTTTAACTGAAATCCAAAGCTGTAGGATTTGTACTGAGCCTTGCTCATGTGTCTCAGTCTTCTTTTCTGTCCGCTGCTGGACCACTGAGTTCTGTAGGGACCAGATTTTTCTCATGTCCTTTCTAGCAGCTTTATAAAATAGCCATAAGATAGCACCATGTATGTGTTTTGGTGTGTGTTTAAAGCATGAGAGGAGTTTGGGGCTGCTTCATCCTCAGTGCTAATCCTATTTTTCCTTCTCGCAGCTGTACAAACGACTCCACCACGTGAGCTGGCAGCAAAGAAGGACCCATCTTCAACACCTTCTCCTCCAATCCAGGGTCAGAGTGTGCTGAGTTACAGCCCATCCCGCTCCCCTAGTGCCAGTCCAAAGTTTACTTCTGGTTGTATCACAGGCTACAGTCCTCAGCTACAGGCTCTGTCAACCAGCAGCAGTTCTCATAGCAGTATAACCTATTCACCAAGTGGCAGCTACAGTAAGGTAATGACTAAGACACCTCCCAGGGGTATAGTTTGGTCTTTGTTTTGTGTGTTGGGCCATTGAATAGGAGCATCAGCACTTCGAGAGATGTCTATAGAGAGGCTTGTGCATTTACTCCTTTTGCGAAGTAGATGTAAATGCGTTGTACTGGGATTTGCCCTTTTTCCCTAGTGACACTTCCTTTGGTTCAGAGCAAATCATTTGCTTCAGAACAAAGCAAACCTAAGAAACTGAAGCGTAAATGCAAAGTAGAAGAAAGAAAATGATGTGTTTGGTTTTATTCACCCAAGGTTTCTGGCTTCAGCCCCTCTCCTACTGGATCTATGTACCCCACGAGTATTGGGCCAATGGAAGGTGGTGGCCTGAGGTCTCGTTACCGCTCTTCACCCGTGTTCTATAATTCTCCTATTGGCAAAGAAGACTACATGACAGACCTCAAGTCCCTGGATACCTTCCTTCGAGGTGAAGAAGAGAAGCAGCAGAGGGTTCAGCTAGGTAAAGAAAACTGATTCAGTCAGAGCAGCTTTGTAATGAGAAGGTGATGGGTTTAATCACATTTGGCTTTTGTGGATGGGGAAAGTTGCAAAGGGTTCCTGTGTACCCACACTAGTAACCTGTGACTAGTAAGTTGGCATGGCTTAGGATTCTCAGAATGTTTTCCTCCAAAGGATACATGCCTGTATGGAAATGGGTTCTGATAGATTGTCTCTGGAAGTGTTCATTGACTGTAGAGGGCCATGATAAGACAACCTTGAGCTTGTTGAGAGGGATATCTTGTGGAGAAGGTGTTTCAGATAAAGGGAATTACCTGCAGGCAATTTCTGTCCTGCATAGGGAAAATCAAGGGTGATTACACAGATTGACTTCTGCCTGTATTCCTGGGAATTCCTCTTCCTGTCTCTTGTCAAAGCCTTTACCTCATCACCCAGTGTGCATGTACTCTTGCTTCCAGAGTGACTGTTCAATGAATCCTTTCAGGAAGTTCAGATTCCAGCTCTCCTTCCAACAGTCCAACTTTCTGGAACTACAGCCGTTCCATGGCAGACTATGCACAGATGCTCAGGAAGTTCCAGTATCAGCTGGCTTGCAGGTCCCAGGCTCCATCAGCACACAAGGACGAAGCTGATATGAGCTCAAAACAGGCTGCGGAAGAGGTAAATTGGGCAGCAAGGTGGGCAAGAGGGTTGCTTCTAAAATCCACAGCTTTGTACAGAGGGTTGGACTTAACCTGCATCAGAAATGAGGGAGAGAGGGTTCTTCGAGCATTTAACCACCTTTGTACAGCTTGAAAGACTCTGTTGCTAAAAATGAACATTTCATATTCTGAGTTGTAACATAGAATCATGGAATGGTTTGGGTTGGAAGGGACCTTAAAGCTCCATCCAACCTGGGGTTGAAAAGTGCCAGGGATGGGGCAGCCACAGCTTCTCTGGGCACCCTGTGCCAGCACCTCAGCACCCTCACAGGGAAGAACTTCTGCCTTATCTCCAACCTGAACTTCCCCTGTTTAAATTTAAACCCATATACCCCTTGTATTCCTCTTACATCAACCCTGGAGTTCAGACCAGTTTTAACCTAGAAGAGCAGAGAGCTTAAAACTGAATTTGGGCTCACATAGGATGATTGTACCATGAATACACTGCAAGTGTTGTATGTGAAGCTGCTGCAGAATTCACACAGAATGGTTTGGGTTGGAAGGGACCTTAAATCTGTGACGTAGTTCATGTCAGAACTTGTCATAGACCCTAAAAACTCTTGGTATTTGATTAAGTTCTCATATGTGCTTACTAAATCTTTCTGTAGGTTTGGGCACGGGTGACAATGAATCGACAGCTCCTTGATCACATGGATTCCTGGACCGCCAAGTTCAGAAATGTAAGTGCCACCTCTGAGGAATGCCTGGTTCTTGAGGTGGGTTTTTAAGAACTCCAGCAGAGTGGAAAAACACCTCAGTGTCCCATGGGTGCTGACAGAGGTGGGAAGAATTGCAGTGTCTGAGGCTTGGGCTGGCACACGGAGGAAAGAACACAGGAAGAAAGGTTTGCAGACGTTCCTTTTCCACCTGACCTTGGTGGTTTGTATTCCAAAAACTACACAGTTGTAAATTCCATCCACCTTCAAATGACAAACAAAAGCATCTTGGCAATGACAAATGACCCAATAGGACAGGCATATGACATATGAACAGATAGGTCATACCAGACATATGATAGGTGACATATGAAGAGAGAGGCTGAGAACACTGGGGCTATTCAGCCTGGAGAAGAGAAGCTGCGTGGAGACCTCACAGCAGCTTCCAGTGTCTGAAGGGGAATGCTACAGCATGCTGGAGAGGGACTTTTCATCAGGGATTGGAGTGATAGGGCAAGGGGTGATGCATACGGGAGGTGCTCCAGTCTCTGATCATCCTCATGGCCTCCTCTGGACTTGCTACAACAGCTCCACATCCTTATTGTGTTGAGGACATCAGAACTGCACACAGTGCTGCAAGTGGGGTCTCACCAGAGTAGAGGGGCAAATGATGTCAGCAGGACGTAAAACATGGGTTGGGTTTTTTAAATGTTTTTATTGCTTCTGACATCCTGAATTTTCACCTTTTCCATTCCTAGTGGATTAATGAGACTATTCTAGTGCCCCTTGTCCAAGAGATCGACTCTGTGAGCACTCAGCTGAGAAGAATGGGGTGTCCAGAGCTGCAGATTGGAGGTAGGAACTGGCAGTAGCTTTGGAGCTCCTGGAGGTGGATAATGGAGGGGTCGATGGGTGGGTGCTACCTACAGTACCTTTGTTGAATACTGTTCCATTTCCACTCTGTATTGGTGGGGACACCTTTTGGGGGCTGTTTCATCTGGTGCCTCCTCAAGAGCTGCATCTGTTGCAACACCCATGTTAAAACTGGTCAGTGCTGGTCTTGTCCCCATTTTCTTACTCTTCCTCTGCTCTTCAAAGTTGGGTGTTGGTTCCTTGTATCTTTATGTTCTGTGATCTAAAGGAGACATCTGGTACTTCACTGTAACCAAAATGAGCATCTGGGGTAGTGTCACCTCTTCAATACTCTGGGGACTTCAAATGGTGCACCAGAAAGGACCAAGCCCCCTTTGGAATAAGGGGAACTGCTCAGAGCTCTGTGGTGGCTGTGGCTGACCAGCTCTCTCTCTCCTTGTGTTGCAGAAGCCAGCATTAGCAGCCTGAAGCAGGCAGCACTTGTTAAAGCTCCTCTCATTCCAACCCTGAACACTATTGTGCAGTATCTGGATCTCACACCAAACCAGGAGTACTTGGTAGAAAGGATCAAAGGTATGTGGTGCCACCACACTGACTCCAAACCACTTCTGTTACTGCAGTCAAATGGTGGTGGTGTCAGATAGACATTTCCTTAGTGGAGATGTTTGAAGAGTCACACAGGGATGAGAGCCACTCTTGAGCTGGAGAGAGGCTTCTTCACCACTTTCTCTTTGAAAAGTGATAAAATGATGCAGGAATTGGATGTAACCTTGGGAATGGTTTTTAAAGACTTATTTCTCAGGTTCTTCCTACGTGCTTAAGGTGCATAGTGCTGGATTTGATCCCTTCATTCACTGTAGATAAGAATCATCCTTTAAATTTACATCCTCATATTGTATATCACTATCATAGAATCCTAAAATGCTTTAGATTGGAAAGGACCTTGAACCTCACCCACTTCCAAACCCCTGCCACTGCCAGGGACACCTTCCACTAGAGCAGCTTGCTCCAAGTCCCTGTGTCCAACCTGGCCTTCAATACTGCCAGGGATGGGGCAGCCACAGCTTCTCTGAGCACCCTGTGCCAGCGCCTCAGCACCCTCACAGGGAACAGCTTCTGCTTAAGATCTGAATCTGCCTTCTTTCAGTTCAAAGCCATTTCCCCTTGCCCTATTCCTACAGGCCCTTGTAAAAAGTCCTTCTCCAGCTTCTCATCCTCCTTTAGGTACTGGAAGGCTGTAATAAGGTCTCCCTGAGCCTTCTCCAGGCTGCCCCAGCCCAGCTCTCCCAGCCTGGCTCCAGAGCAGAGCTGCTCCAGCCCTCACAGCATCTCCATGGCCTCCTCTGGCCTCGCTCCCAACAGTTCCACATTCCTCTTGTGCTGTTGCCCCAGAGCTGGATCAGGACTGCAAGGGGGTCTCCCCAGAGCATAGCAGAAGGGCAGGATTCCCTCCCTGAGCTGCTGCTCACGCTCTGGGGGTGCAACCCAGCACATAGGGGGTTTCTGTGCTCAAGCATACACTGCTGGGCCATGTCTTTACAAGCATTCCATTAGTTGGATGTTTCTGATTTTGTACACTGGAAACATACATGAAACCCCTGAAATTAGCACAGAATACCTCTCATACACTTTGAACCTCCATTAACTGAACCCTGTTGCTTTCAGAGCTTTCCCAGGGAGGATGCATGAGTTCATTCCGATGGAACAGAGGAGGGGATTTCAAGGGCAGGAAGTGGGACACAGACCTACCCACGGACTCCTCTGTGAGTATTCAAAGACATCTTTTGCTGACAGCTTAGAGTAGGCTGCCTTGGAGCACAGGGTTCAGATGGAGTAGCCAATAACTGCTGAAGAACATGGTACCATCCTGTTTGCGTCACTTCCATGGATAATCCCATTGTGGGTGGTAAAATGCCCTGGGGCATACTGCAAATGGGATTGGACATTGCATAGACCATACCAATGCAGTTGTGTATCTTAGTCTCAGGCCAGCTAAGCTTTACTTTAGCTCATCTGAAACATCTGTCAGATAACTACAGGGAGCAGCCAGAGATGAGGGATCTTGTTGGGGCAGCTCTTGCTATAATGTTTAAACTCAATAATTATATTCAACTAAAGAAGTATAATAAATGATTTTCAGTTACTTGGGAGAATAAACCCAGATCAGAATGTTCAGAAGGTTCAGTCCTCTCCTGACAAAGGTGTCATGAGACACGATCACTGGGAACTGAAGTACGAAATCAGTCTTGAAATAGGATTTGATGTCCTGTTTGTGAAGGTGATTAAACATTTGGTAGTGACTGGCCATGGAGCAGCTTGTAGTGTCTTGCTATGACGCAGAGCAGACAGCTCAGAGGTGTAAATACCCACTTGGGAAGTTTTGACATAAACCAGTTGCTATTAACAAAAAAGGAATGTATTTTCACATTTGTGTTACTCTCACTGTAGAAGATACAAAGCTGTAATTTCCAAGGTGCATCTCCCATATTTCTTGAGATTTTTGGCATTTAGTCTGGAAAAGCCCTTTTCTCTGTTAAACAGATCCTTATAGTCACAGAATCCCAGACTGGTTTGGCTTGGAAGGGACTGTAAAGCTCATCCAGTGCCAACCCCCTGCCATGCACAGGGACACCTTCCACTAGAGCAGCTTGCTCCAAGCCCCTGTGTCCAACCTGGCCTTCAACACT
>JASSUY010037254.1:0-21632 GCA_032466535.1 Forpus xanthops
GAATAGGGGATGGGGACAGGGGATGGGATGGGGATAGGGGATGTGATGGGGATATGGGGATGGGGATATGGGGATGGGGATATGGAATGGGGACAGGGGATGGGATGGGATAGGGGATGGGATGGGATAGGGGATGGGGACATGGGATGGGGATAGGGGATGGGGATAGGGGATGGGGACACTGCTGGGGACCGGGCGCTGTTTGGTCGCTCCCCATCTCACCCCACACTCCCCAGGGCAAGAAGTTTGTGGGGGACCTGGGTGCAGACGGGACCATCACGTGGCAGGAGACGGGGCAGGTCTTCAACTCGCCCAGCGCCTGGGCCACGCACTGCAAGCGCCTGGTGAACCCTGCCAAGAAGTCCGGCTGCGGCTGGGCCTCCGTGCGCTACAAGGGCCAGCGCCTGGACCAGTACAAAGCCGCGTGGCTGCGGCAGCACCAGCCCAACGCGCCGCCCGCCGATGAGGTGCGTTGGGTGGGAGCCCCTTCGGGTGCCCCGCGGCTGTGGGGTGCAGTGGGGGCACAGCGGTGCTGCCCGCAGAGCCTGGCCAGCGAGGGTGAGGGTGAGGATGAGGAGGTGGCGGACGAGGAGGAGGAGGAGGCGCGCGAGGCCCGAGCGCCGGAGCCGGTGGCTGCCAAGCGGCCGGAGGAGCGGAGCAGGAAGCAGCAGTGCAGGAGCGCGGTGGAGCCGGCGGGGACGGGTGAGCTGATGGGGGGCACCGGGGCCGCGCACCGCCGCAGCGCTGACGGTGTTGTGGTTCACAGAGCACAGCGCCCCGGGGAAGAGGATGGAGAGCAGAGCGCGCGCGGCCGTGCGGTACTGCAGCCTGGGCACCCGCGACTCGGGCAGGTACGGGGACAGCATCGGCGGCGCGGGCACCGCGGGCCCGGCGCTCGGTGGGCACAGGGGAGGCTCTTGCAGGAACCCGCAGACCCTGGTGGAGGTGATGTCCTTCGCCGCCATCAACAAGTTCCAACCCTTCAACGTGGCCATTTCCAGCAATGTCCTTCTGCTCCTGGTGCGTCCCTCCCGCGCGGCCCCGGCTCGGACGTGTGCTCCTCAGGGAGCCGCGGACTCGGGGTCCCTGCCCCATGGCGGCCCTTGGAACCGGATGAGCTTTAAGCTCCTTTCCCACCCAACGCGTCCCATGGAGCTGCTGTGTCCCCGCTGTCATTTTGGGTCTGAACTCTTCATTTTAACCTTTTCCCGTAGGATTTCCACAGCCACCTGACACGGAGCGAGGTCGTGGGCTACCTGGGCGGGCGCTGGGACACGAGCACTCAATGTAGGTTTGTGTGAACGGGTGCCCCCCCCCGCGCTCCATCACCACCCACCCCGTGTCCCCCCAGTGCTGACGGTGCTGAGAGCCTTTCCCTGCCGGACCCGCCTGGGCGATGCCGAGGCCGCCGGCGCTGTGGAGGAGGAGGTAAAACCGCCCCAGCGCCATCCGCAGCCCCGGGGGTGTCTGTGGGTGCAGCCCCACATCATCTGCCCCACTGCAGATCTGCCAGAGCCTCTTCCTGCGGGGGCTGTCGCTGGTGGGGTGGTACCACAGTCACCCCTTCGGGCCCGCGCTGCCCTCGCTGCACGACATCGATGCGCAGATGGACTATCAGCTCAAGCTGCAGGGCAGTGGCAATGGCTTCCAGCCCTGCCTGGCCCTCATCTGCGGTGAGACCCGGCCCCACGGCCCGGGGGGGCTGCTGCTGCCGCCACCCCCCCGCCAGCCCCATCTCTGCCCCCCCCATAGGACCCTACTACCACGGGAACCCCGGCGTGGAGTCCAAAATAGCGCCCTTCTGGGTGATGCCACCACCCGAGGTAAGGGGTCGCTGGCCCCACGGTAGGGATTTGGGATGGGGCGGCCCCAGTGCTGTGGGGTGACCCCCCCCCAACCTGCTCCATCCTCCAGCAACGGCCCAATGACTACGGCATCCCCATGGATGTGGAGGTGGCCTATGTCCAGGACGGCTTCCTCACCAACGACGTCCTGCAGGAGATGGTGAGGAGGCGACGATCCCTTCCCCATCCGCACCGTGGTGCTGAGCTCTCAGCACCTCAGCCCTTTCTCTCCCCACATCCCAGACGCTGCTCATGGACTTCTATAAGGGAGCCCCCGACCTGGTGAAGTTCCAGGAGCTCTGGAGCCAGGATCAGACCTACCTGGACAAGCTGAAGGTGAGGAGGGGGCTTTAACCGGGGCTCAGCTCCAGCCCCCATTGACGGGGCTGTGCCCCCCGGGTCAGGGCTCGCTGGCCGCCCGCACCCCCAAGGACCAGAGCTTCAGCCACGTCCTCGAGCAGATCTTCAGCCTCCTCCGGCTCAGCGGCTGAGGGCTCAGGAGCCCCTCGCCTCGGAGCAGCCCCCAGCCCATGGGGCGCAGCCGGAGCCCGTGTGGGGCAGCGCCCACCCTGGGGGCTCAGCGCCCCGCTCCTGCCCTGGAGGTGCTGTGCCGGTGGTGGGAGCCTTGGGCTGTCCTTGTGTGTGAAGTGGTGATTAAAGAGCAGCTCCTGAGGGCTGCGCTGCTCGGGGCCATCGTACCCATGGCTGCTGCCGCCATCCGTGTGGGTGCTGAGCCCTCATCCTGCATGGAGCGTGGTGCCCCCGGCTCACGGCCACGCACAGGGCGCAGGCAGTAGAAAGAAGGAGACATTTAATACTCGAGATAGGAGTGGAGCTTTGGGGGGGCTCCCCAGAAACGGGGAAACCATTACAAAAATCCACGGAAGTCATCGCAGCTCAGTTCACCTGAGCAGGACCCACAGCGGGGAGGACCCCCGTCCCTGCTCTCCCTGTGCCTGGGATGGGGTCGGTGCTCAGCCCAGCAGGGTGGGAGCACACGGACATGGACATGGAGGACATGGAGGACATGGACATGGAGGACATGGACATGGAGGACACGGACATGGAGGATATGGACATGGAGGACATGGAGGACATGGAGATGGAGGACACGGACATGGAGGACATGGAGGACATGGACATGGAGGACACGGACATGGAGGATATGGACATGGAGATGGACATGGAGGACATGGAGATGGACATGGAGGACATGGAGATGGACAGGGACACGGAGGACATGGACATTGACATGGAGGACACAGACATGGACATGGAGGACACGGACACGGACATGGAGGACATGGACATGGAGGACACGGACATGGACACGGAGGACATGGACATGGACACAGACACGGAGGACATGGACATGGAGGACATGGACATGGAGGACACGGACATGGACACGGAGGACATGGACATGGACACGGAGGACACGGACATGCAGGGTTCACACTGGGAACAGGATGGGAGCAGAGGGGACAGGGCCTGGTGCGGAGCTTGGTCCCCAACCGAGCAGGGGTGGTGTTTGCCAAGAAGAGGGGAAGGGAGGAACAGATCACTTGGAGCAAGGAAAAGCAGGAGTCGGGATGGGGGGAGCGCTGCCGGGCCCCATCCTGACCCTCACATGGACCCCAGGGCTGTGGGGCGGCAGGAGCAGCACCGGGATGTGGGTCCCTCCTCCCACCAAGCCCAGTGGCCAAGGGGCTCACTGCCCCCTGTAAGGAGGGTTTCTGTGGGGTGGAGGATGGGGGGCTCGGGAAAGGCACATGAGGATCAGGTGAGCTCTGGTCCTGCAGCACCCATGGGTGCTGATGGCTCCGGGGCAGAAGTGCCTGCGGGGGACAGGAGCTGTGCCCTGCCCCAAAGCTCCCTCCCCACATCATCCCAGGAGGAAAGCCCACGATCCAGAAGCAATTTGGCTTAAAATCCTTAAAACCAAAGGCAGAAGGGAGCAGTCACCCACTGGGGAGCCCAGGACCGCGGGAGGGGGCAGAGGGATCCCTGCTGTGTGCCTCTGGGGTGGGCAGGGATGGCACAGGGCTCCATGGGGCTGGTTTAGTGTTTGATGGGTGCTGTAGTGTTGCTGTGCCCCAGCATCCCCCCCGAGCCCCGGGGTCCTACTGAGTGCTGGGCATCCATGGGGAGAGGGGTAGCGTTCAATGGGGAGGGGTGAAGGTCTTCCCCTTGCTGAGGCCGGGGGGTGCTGTGCTCCCCGGCACTGGGCCATGGATCTCGGTGCTGATGCCCAATGAGATGGATGCATCCTGGCTCATCCGGATGCATCCCGGCTCATCCGGATGCATGGCCCAAGGGGAAGGAGGGCAGGGAGAGGCCTGTGCCAATCCTACAGGCGGGGGGGGGGGGGGGAAACGTGGTGGGATGCACAAAGTACCGACGTTCAAGCACCGGAGGACAATGAAACCAAAGGCATGGAGGGGCGAGGGGGGGTCTGACCCTTCTGCCTTGTGCCCTGGTGCCAATCTCAGCCCGCGGTGCCGCCGCAGCCGGGATGGAGGTGGAATGGAGGCTCCGTGGAGCGGCGGTGCCTTTCACTGAGGTAGCGGCACCAGCACCTCCACGTAGTTGAGGGGGAAGAAGCCGGAGTGGCCGTTGATCATGCCCTCGTACCAGTTCTCGTCGATCTGGTTGGTCAGCGTGATGATGTCTCCCTCCTTGAAGCCCAGCTCGCCGTCGTTCTCGGGCTCGAAGTCGTAGAGAGCCTTACAGCAGGGCTGGTCCAGGGGCGCTGCGGGAGGGATGGGGATGCGCTGAGCAGGAATGCCGTGGGCTCCAGCAGCAGCGGGACCGTGGCTCCTGCCCCACGGGCTCCACGGCCCGGCTCTGCCCTGAGCCACCCCTGCCATGGCAAAGCTTTAACTGCAGTTAAAGTGGCTCTCAGCTCTTCAGCTCCTTCATAACCGTGTCCCAGCGCAGAGCACTGCCTCCTCGCTGGAAACAGTGGTGAACCACCACGTTACTGCCCAGGGATGAGGGATCCCGGCCTGGTTTGGGTTCCAGCTCCAACCCCTGCCCCAGGCAGGGACACCTTCCATGGAGCAGAGTGCTCCAAGCCCTGTGTCCAACGTGGCCTTGGGCACTGCAGGGATGGGGCAGGCACAGCTCCTCTGGGCACCCTGTGCCAGCGCTCAGCACCCTCACAGGGAACAGCTTCTGCCCCAGAGCTCAGCTCAGTCCCCCCTCTGCAGGTTCAAGCCCACTGTGCAGTCCAACAGTTGAAGATGGGGTTATCAGACATCAGTGCAGGGTGAGCAGGGCCCTGGGGGTCCCTCTGTGACTGCACATGGGGTCAGATGCAGCTCAGTGCGGAGGTCCCCAGGAGTGGGGAGCACACCCCAGGCTCTTCCCACATCTCAGCTCCAGGATTAAAGCAGCCTGCAGAGAGCTGCTGCTTGCTCTGCCCTGCACGGACCCTCTGCGATGGGCTCTGTGGGTGTCCGGGTCCCACTGAGAAGGGACTGAGCTAAGAGAGCACCCAGGTCTGCAGGGCCCCTGCTCCCCTCCCCACTGCCCTGGGGCTCAGTGCACACACCATGGGAGGGGAACAGCCCCAAGGCAGCCAGCACACCTCTGCTGAACACCCCCAGCACTGCAAGAGAACTCACACCAGAAGAGCAGCCAAGCAAGTGGCCTTGAGCCAGCTTCCACAGCACCGGGCTGGTCCCACCACCACAGTGCTTCCCTGCACCAGGCTCCACAAGTCCTCCTGCCCCTGTGCTGCTCCTCCACGATGGCTCTGCCCCACAGACCCCACATCACACCCTCCGAGGCTCCTTGCTGGGACCACAGAGCACAGAATGCGCTCAGTGTGCCGAGGTTCTACCCGCTCCCTCCAGCCTTCCGCAGTGGGGCACGGATGGGCAGCATGAGTGGGAGCAGGAGAGATCCGGGCTGGGTGCTTGTAACCACAACAGAGCAACCCTCTGACACTGCACAGAAGAGGATGTGCTCCCCGTGGGCTCGGGCAGGACATGCCTGTGTGATGAGAGCTGCTGTAACCCCTCCAGGTGAGCAAAGCCCCCAGCTCTGGGGTGCTCAATCCCAATCTAACGGGGCTGGTTTCATCTGGGGCTCAGCTTTGCTGTTGTGCTGGCCAGGCTCAGCACGGAGGTGTCAGCAGCTCCAAGCAGCAGCAGCAGGGCAGGAGGAGCGAGGAGGGATGGGAAGAGATGGTCACACACATGCAGTGCACAGGGAGGAAACTCACGGATACTCCTGACGGAGGCCCGGGATGGCTTGTCGGATCGGAAAGAGGAGGAAGCTGCTTCCAAACAAAAAGAGACATGCTTAAACCAACGTGAACTGGAGAGAGGGAGAGGCAGGGCCCAGAGGGAGGAGCTGTTAGGACAAACAGCGGCCCACATGCTGTGTTAGGAACCCGCCTGTCTCACTGGGACCAGGGAGGGATGAATGCAGCGATGGAAGATGGGGAGGGAGCAAGAGATGCTTCAGTTTTCCTGGCTGCCACTTGACTGGGCACCACAGGCGAGGCCGGAGACCTCCCTGGGACATCCCCAAAGCCAATATAACACAGGCTGCTGGGCCCCAGGAGAAAAGAGCCCCAGTCTAGAGGCACTGCGGACAGAGCCTCCAGTTTACTCAGGCACAGCCAGAAACCTCATTTCCAGGCACTGCGGCTCCCCTCCATCCCCAGGAGCCTGCTCCAGAGGCACTTGGGTGTGTACACACATGGGACAGCTTTACCTGAGACTTTGGGGGTAGGATTGCAAGAGAAGCCCCCATTAGATTGGTCAGTGTCTGCGAAGTCGTATGTCTCCCTGGGCTTGGGCTTGTATTCCCGCTTGGGACGTGAGGAGGCCTCCCTCATCCTGCAAGAAATGGGGATAACTTGAGATATGGAACAGTGCAAGAAGAAATGGGGATAACCTGAGATATGGAACAGTGCAAGAAGAAATGGGGATAACCTGAGATATGGAAGAGTGCAAGAAGAAATGGGGATAACCTGAGATATGGAACAGTGCAAGAAGAAATGGGGACAACCTGAGATATGGAACAGTGCAAGAAGAAATGGGGACAACCTGAGATATGGAACAGTGTGATGAGATCAGCGTGGTGTCCGCTCTCCTTGGGAGCTTCAGGGGTGTGTGGACATGAATCTACACAACCCTCTTGTGCTCAAGGTGGATCCTGCCCAGGGTTTGGGACCATACCCTCAGAGAGGGCCACATGGGCCAGGCTTTGCTCTGGAGCTGTCTCAGGCAATCCAGGCCAGCAGAGGCCACTCGTGCTGCACTTGCAAAGCTCCCACTTGGCAGGATCCTCCCAGCTCTTAATTCAAACCGGACACAGGATCCACTCAGCAGCTTCTGCAGCACCAAAGCACCCTGAGGAGAGGCTGCCCTGGCCCTGGCCACCCGGCACCAGGCTCCACAGGGAAGCCTCAATGAAGCCACCTCTCCTTCCCTGGCAGGGTGCAGGGAGATGACTGCTCACAGAGGCAGAGCAGCGAGCGCACCACTGCTGCAAGTCCTGGTTTCTGTTAGACAGAAGGGGGAGTGGGACTTGCTGGCAATGGAGGGGTCTGGCAGCAGGCACACAGACGCCTGCCTTTGAGGACACGGTATTGGTGCTCTTCCACCAGCCCATGGCCACCACATCATCCCCACCAAGCTGCATTCAGCCTCTGGTCTTCAGAGCAACTGGGAGCTTTTGACATGGACCTTTCTGAGCCACAGTGGCCAATGCCCAGGAACCCTCCTTAACCACAATGAAACTAATGGCACAAAGGCTGTAGGCGAGCCAGTTCCAGGTGACAGAAGGTGACAGGTACGTCCAGCTCGTGACATCTGAGCCATCTGCTCAATGGCATGATGGAACCTCTTTCTCCAGCTGGGCTTGGCCAAAAGGCTCAACGCCCACAGTGCAAGGAGCCGAGCCCTGGCACGAAAGGGGTTCATCCTTCTCCACCCCTGCCACATTCCACTCCAGCCTCCTTGGGAGCAGTACAATCTGGTTCAGGCAGGGCTCAGCCCAGTGCCCATGGCATAAGCACTGAGGGCTTGTTTCAGACGTCACAGGGCTCATGGCATTGAAATCAGGTTGTGCAGTCAGGAGGAGGTTTCGACTGAAGCTCTAGTGGCTACAAGAAGTGGCTTTAACACCAGGGGAGAGAGCCCTTAGAGCAGCTCCAGTGCCTAAAGGGGCTGCAGGAAACCTGGAAAGGGCTTTGGACAAGGGCCTGTAGGGACAGGACAATGGAAATGGCTTTAACTGCCAGAGGGGAGACTGAGAGGAGCTCTTAGGCAGAAGCTGTTCCCTGTGAGGGTGCTGAGGCGCTGGCACAGGGTGCCCAGAGAAGCTGTGGCTGTCCCGTCCCTGGCAGTGCTCAAGGCCAGGTTGGACACAGGGGCTTGGAGCAGCCTGCTCTGGTGGAAGGTGTCCCTGCTCATGGCAGGGGTTGGAACTGGAGGAGCTTTAAGGTCCTTCCAACCCCTATGATTCAGAGGGAGGGTCAGGTATCCACAGACAGGGCTTTGGTGCCTCCGGCACTCACCTGCGCTTGAGCTTCTCGGCGAGCTCGTCCAGGATCTGCACTGCCTGGCGGTGATAATCCAGCTGAGCATCCACCAGGGCTGAGAGCTGGCTCACCTGCTCGATCTGAGGAACCACAGCAGGGCGTGAGTGGCTCTGGGTGACAAGAGGCTCCTGCACTGCACATGGGGGCTGAGACATCACTGAGCTCCCCAGGGACAGGAGGAGAGGGCTCTGATTTCACACAGCAGAGCTCGGGCATGGCCAAGCCTCAGCCTGGGCACCTCCTGTCGCTCTCTGGGCTCAAATCCTCCCCAAGTAACCTGCTTTACCTGCCCAACCCCACTCCCACCAGCACTCTAAGAAGACACAAGCCACAGCCTCTCCCCTGGCCAAGAGCTGGACCAGGAAGAGTGGCTTCCAAAGGGATAAGAGGCCAGCAAAGCCATGTGCTGGGCACTCAGATCTGGCTTCTCAGAGAGCAAACCCACACCTGCACGAATGAGAGTGGAAATGAGTGTCCCTTTAACTGGTGTGTCCCTTCAGAGATCCCACCCTTGCGTACACAGGAACACGCAGCTCCCCCTGTGCACTCACATCAGTTTCTAGGAGGTTGTGCATACTGGTCTCTGCTACTTCCTTGGACTCTTCAAACTTCTCCATGGCCTGCCGAAGTTCCTCATCAGGGATTTTGCCCTGTCGCTTCTTCTTGTAGTCAAAGTCCAAGCGTCTGCCTTCAAGCTTCTTGAGATGGTGCTGGGAAGAAGGTGGTGATGAACAGGAAAGGTAAAGAAGACAAAGGCAGAGGCTGGGAGCAGCCGAGCTCTGCTGCTGGGCAGGCAGCTCTAGTTACAGGCCAAGCTCATGCCTTTCACAAACGTGACCTCAGAGCACAGCTTCTGCGGCTCCCACCCTTGTTCACAGCGTGGAGAGGCTGCAGGAGAGCTGCAGAGCTGCAAGGCAGGGAGGAGTGGTCCCAACCCAGCCTGGCAGAGGATTTACTGCAGTGGCAGCAGGGGCTCTGCACTAAGGAACAGCCCTCAGCAAATCGAGGGGATTTCAGCCGCTTCCAGCTGAGAGCAGGAGGAGACCAGTGCAGGGTGTGCTCCCCATGCAAGCCCCTCTGCAGCTCCCCAGGGGCTGTGGGGATGTCTGGAGATGAGGTGCTGGACACTGCATCCCCTGAGTGCTCAGGGAAGGGCTGCTCCAATTCTGCAGAATGGGAGTACAGGTAAGGCCTGCACCAGGAGCTGGCAATTCCCTTATCTGGGGCAGCACTAAGTGAAAATTCACTTGAGAGAGCTGCCTGGTGATGTACAGGTTGGGATGAATCCCATTGCAAAGCCTGGCTGTACTTTGCACAGACTTGTCTCTATGGTAGCACATGGCAGCTCCATGTCTCTCCAGTGAGATACCTTCTTGAGATGCTGCATAAGAGACCTACAGGGCAGCTTGCTCCTAGCTTGGAAGTTATGTTACAGCATCCAGCTACTGACAGAATAGAGCCAAGAGCTGTAAAGAACACTGTGAAGGACAATGCCAGGCAGCCCAAATGCAACAGTACTGGGAGCTACCAGCACAAAGAACCAAAGAACCAGCAAGGCCAGAACACACGTTGGGATGTACCCTCCATAAAACATGGTGAATGAAGAACCATTCAAATCCAGCCTTAGGAGCTGCTCAGGAGCAGCAGCAGCGCTGAATAGGCAGGGAATACTGGTGAGTGTGGAGAGAGAAAGCACACAAGGTGCAGGGAACCTCCTGCTCGTTGAGTCCTTGGCTCTCACCATGACAGACTAACAGGCAGAAGAGGCCACAAACAAGAGAGGTGGGGAGCAGAGCGACCCGTGGTGGTGCTACCTGGATCTCCTTCAGGTCTTTGTCACACAGGTTCTGGAGGGGATCAATGAAGTTCTGTTTGACTTCAATATCCAGTGAGTCCTTCACCTCAGCCAAGCGCTTCATGGATTCACCAGCATCCAGCAACGCATCGCCTGCCAGCGGGGAGAGGAAGGGAGGAGGAAGAGAAGAGAGGAAGGGAGAAGGGACCAGCCCGTTAAAGAGGGCCCAGTGGGTGCTGGCTGCATGCAGAGCCATTCTGTCCCCCATCCAGTGCCCCCCATTCCTCCCTGGAGCAAACCTCCGAGCCTGGCACAGAGCAAGAGGCCTGAGAGCTGGCAACTGCCTGTTGGTGCCAACTCCACACAAGACACTTCACTAATGTGCTTCATTTGTAACTCAGGAAAGCAGCAACAATGTCTACCAAGGACCTGGGAGAAGGAAAAGGGATAAATACTTTTCAAAGCAGCATTTTCAAGCTCCCTTTTAGCTCAGGGAGTCGCTGAGCTGCCAATTGGCCATGCAGGGCTTTAACCTTGCCCTGCTCCTTGGCCACTGCTGGCAAGAGGAGCCCAGGGCAGGGGTGTGCTGGCTCTGATCCACCCTTTTGTTGGGTCACTGTGAAGCCCTGAGTGCTCTGACCAACTTTTCAGGTTTCCCCAGTGCTGGCAGCAAACCCGCAGCATACTCTCCATCCTGACACTAACCTCTCCCTTGTGAACTACAGAGCTCCAAGCTGCTCATTGAAACCTGTTTCATTTCGTGCTTTCCTAAGGCTCCTGCCACAATGCTGTGGATTTACTGTTGGCTTTTAATTCCAGTGGAAGCCATTCCTAGAGAAAATGATTCCTGTGCAGCTTTGGCAACCCAACAGTTCCAGCATGCCACTGGCACCGGAGAGCTCCCAAGTGAAACAGAGGGTAAAGGGAGACCTCATTCCATTGTCCAGCTGGAAAAAGAACTACACAAGAAGAGTCCTTTCAATTGTGGTAGATAAGGTGTCCTAGGGAGGGATGCAGTCCTAACATGGACATGAATCAGGTTAAACGGTGCTTTCAAGAGAGGCTATTAAAGGAAATCAGGTTTGGTGTGTTCTGCTAAGAACTTCCTTCCCCCTTGTCCCAGCTCCAGCTCCTGCAGGGCTCCGAGTAGGCCGGAGACACTGGAGAATCCTTTGGCATTCCCACAAAGGAGCCAGAGCCTTTCCATTCTCCTGAGACAAGGAAGCTCCTCCCTGCACTGGAAGCCATGGGACAGATGTGCGCTGTACCCGCGCCGTCACGTGCACAGGCTGATGCTTTAGTGGATTAAAATTGATGTCACCAAAAGGCTTCACCCCCCTCTTCCTCCTCCATCTTTTTCCCTTCCTCTTTCTCCTCCATCTCCATCTTTTCCCCTTCCTCTTCCTCCTCCATCTTTTTCCCTTCCTCTTCCTCCTCCTTCTCCATCTTTTTCCCTTCCTCTTCCTCTTCCTCCTCCATCTTTTTCCCTTCCTCTTCCTCCTCCTTCTCCATCTTTTTCCCTTCCTCTTCCTCTTCCTCCTCCATCTTTTTCCCTTCCTCTTCCTCCTCCTTGCAAGTCACACACAAAAGGGTTTCTTGGCTGCAGCCTCCCTATGGCAGGGCTCTAGCTGGAAATTCACCATAACCCTGACTCGCTCAGTCCCGTTCCCACACCACTGTCGGTCACTTCAGAAGCAAGGCACTGTTGTTTCCTACACGCAAACTTAACTCAGTGATTAATCAGAAAGTATCAAGAGGTGGTTGTGCACGTGATGCCCTGGATTGGGATCCAGGACACTGCTCGCCCCTTCTCTGCTGCCCCGGGTGGAAGTCCTTCATAGAATCAGACCAGTTTGGGTTGGAAGGGGCCTTAAAGCTCCCCCAGTGCCAACTCCCTGCCAGGGCAGGGACACCTTCCACTGGAGCAGCTTGCCCCAAGCCCCTGTGTCCAACCCGGCCTTGAACACTGCAGGGATGGGGCAGCCATAGCTGCTCTGGGCACCCTGTGCCAGCGCCTCAGCACCCTCACAGTCAAGAACTTCCTCCTTATCTCCACCCTGAACTTCTCGTTTCAGTTTGAACCCATCACCCCTTGTCCTATTGCTCCAGCCCCTGACAAAGAGTCCCTCTCCAGCATCATTGTAGCCCCCTTTTAACCCCCCCAAGTCCTATTGGGTGACCCCCCCAGCCCTTCCTGCCTTCCCCACACCAGCAGCCCGGGGACCTGCCGAGGCTCCCACCCTCCCATGCACTCACCAAAGTTGGAGTCCTCGCCCAGCTCCTTGCCGTACCGGATCATGCTCTCCCCCAGCAGCCCCTCCGACTGCGGGTAGCCGGGGTTCTTCACCTGCCCGCGGATCTTGGACATGGTGTTCAGCATGGTCAGCTTGGCCCTGGAAGCTGGCACACAAACAGCCATGGCCGTGTTTGCAGCTCCCCTCTGCTTGCCAGAAGCTGCTGGCTGCTGCCAGCAGTTTTTGGTTTCAAGCTACACCCAAAGCCAAGAAGCGCCATTGCTGCAGCTCCCAGAGACATTGCTCATGATGGAAAAGAGAAGGCTTTCTTCCAAGAGAACAGAAATAGCTCCCCAGAGCTCAGCACCGAGGGCCAAAGGAGTTTCCCCAGCCCTGCCACAGTCCCCAGAGTGCTCTGAAGGAGCTGGCTGCACGCAGGGCAGCAGGCTCCAGCCGTGACGCCTGCAGAGCCAGCCAGCCCTTCCCAGCCCAGACATGCCAATTTGCCTGGATACCCCAGGGAAAGCAGGGCCCCTCCAGCACCTCTCCAGGCCTAAGGTGAAAACCTTCTCTCTGGTGTCTGTCTCCCTCTCTGCCTCTTCCCCTGGAATCCTGCGGCGGAGGGAAGGGGACAGGAGAGGTGCAGGCACTCACCTGGGTTTGGCTGGAGGTACTCTATTGTTCTGGTCAATACTTCTGTAACTGCCTTGCTGGTCAGGTCCACTTTCTGCAGGGAAGACAAGGAGACCCAGCAGCAGTGAAGAGCAGCTCAGCATCAGAGGAGTTACCTGGGTGATTTTAGAAGCTCCCTCTTGTTCCCTACTCACCTTTTCCATTTCCTTGAAGTCATCGTCGAGCTTGGTCCCTTCAGCCCCTCCAACCTTCTCACTGACCAGCTGCAGAGAAAGAACAATGAGAAGGGATCAGGCATGGTGCTAACTGCTTACAGCTCCATGCAGCTCATGGAGTAAGCCTCCAGGACAGCATCTGCAAGAGAAAGGAGGTGGCAGGACCAGCTCAAAACACATCAGAAAGATGCGGCTCTTTGCTGTCACTGCCCCATTCCAACTCTGAGCACCTCCTCCCCTCCCAAGGCACGGCTGAGTCAGGGTACTCCTCACCCACCAGAAGCTGCAGCAGCTCCTTCAGTCCCAGCTCCAGTGCTGGCTGGAAAACCCAAGCAGCAGAATTGTCTCTCGACTCCACTGTGAGCCAAGGCTTTGGTTTCACACATGGTAAGATTCAAGTAAACAGGGAATGAACACAGCTCAGAGCAGCCAGCACAGGAGCAGGGGCTGAGGAGAGCCTCCCAAAGCTCCAAGGGGAATGCAGGAGGAGGACAGGATCTGGGCCATGGAGGGGCTGGAATTCCTTGGAAGTGGAGGATACAGAGATGCGCAGAAGGGTTTGAATCCATTGATCAAAATGACCAATGAGGCCTGCTCTAAAACCAGGGTCAAGGGGAGACGCCACTTGCTCCAAGCAAAGCCTGATGCTCTCTGAACCTCACCAGTCACCTGCTCAAGCTCAAAGAGGACAAGGGCTCTATTAAACCCACCTCAACGTGTCCTTCCCAGCCCCACACTGCTGTGGCAAGGCAGTGCCTGGGCCGGCAACACACACCAGCCAAAAGGAGAGCTCATCCTGCCCCAAACTGGTCCAGCTGGATGTCAGGTTGCCCACACAGAGATCAGAAGAGGCGTAGGAAGCAAGTGCTGGCTCCCGAGGATTTCTGGTGTTTGCAGTCAAACCCCCAGCTGGGATGAACAATGCAGGTCTGTTTACCTCACCATCAAATACTTGATTTAATCGGGGCTTTTTTCCCTCTGGAATCCTGCTCCCATGGGGATATCATGGTTCCGGTTTCTTCTGAGGAAAGGTGGGGGAGGAAACCTTTTAGGAAATCATGGAATGGTTTGGGTTGAAGGGCCCTTAAAGCTCCCTCAGCTCCAACCCCTGCCATGGGCAGGGACCCTTTCCACCGGAGCAGCTTGCTCCAAGCCCCATCCAACCTGGCCTTGAGGCACTGAGCATGGATGGGAAGGGGGTAACAACCCCCCACTTTCAGCCTGATTTAATCCTCCTTTTGAGCCCAAGGACCGCTGCTGGTGCCCTGCTGCGGAGGAATAATGAGATGGAGGTTCTCTGCCCGCTGGCTCTAATTAAAGTGGGAGGTTTCATCACAGGAGGGAAGGAGGAGGGACCGTGCCAGCCAAGCAGCTCCATCCCTATCCCCATTCCCAACTCAGGCAGGAAGACAGTGATGCAGCTTCCCCCCCAGCCCGGCGCACGTTGAGGCACGAACCTCGCTGCCTGTTGAACCTAGAGCTCCACAACGTGCCTGCAAGGCAGGTTTCCAAGGGCCACATGGCCCTGCTGCCTGCAGGGAGCCCGGGAAGGCTGGCAAGTAGGCGGCTGCCATTCCCAGGGAAGCATTAAGTTCACCAGGAAGCTCGGAAGCCCTTTTGCTTGCAGGAGGGGGAGGAAGGAAGCATCCACACGTTGCTGGCGGTGTCCGGCCTGGCTTCGGTGAGCTCTGGGATGGCTGATGACACACTGATGGTGCACAGCTTCCTCCAGGGAGCAGCAAGAGAAGATGTGGGGTTTGTCCATCGTTATCCAGCGGGGGACACAGCCTCTTGTAACCGAGGCAGATGGAAGCCAGGGAAGGGACAGCGCAAGGCAAGACAAGCGAATCGTTAACCCGGTTCAGTGACTCAAACCCTCTCTGGTGCTGAGGCGGTGTGAAAGGTGAGGGCACTGCGGCCCTGCTGGGATGGGACACCCGGAAAGGGTAAACCCCTGAAGCAGGGCAGGGGCAGAGGCTTTGAGAGCAAATATTAGCACAAGGTGATAGCGTTGGGCATCATGGCACAGCGAGGCTCAGAACTGCTGCACAACGGGGGCTGTTACCTGGCACCCCAACAGGGGCAGGGAACAGGGCTAAGGCACACGTGACACCAACGGAGAAGGCAGGAAGGAATCCCTCTCTTCCCATCCCTGGTTAATTAAAGGATGCTGGCAGTGCCCATGTGCCCTAGATAGCTCCGAGCTGAGATCAGGGAGAGGGGAGGTGCACTGAACCCACAGGTTCTGGTGCTGTGCCACGATGTGGCGGCTCCCACTGTGGAAAGCATCACCCAGAGCACCCATCCATCCTGCTCCAACCAGAGGAGAGCCAATCCCAAGGGATGAGATCCGTGCACACCAAAGGGCTGCTCCCAAACCACGCTCTGCTGCTTCACTGCCCTGAGCATGGACTCCCGGGGCTGCCCGCTTCCTTCCGACCTCCTTCGGAACAATCCCGACCGGAGCCCACCGGAGGGCTGCGTGTGGTGGAAGCTCTTTGGGAATGAAAGGCCTATTGTTTAAAGCAGGCAGTGCAGCAGGAGGGCGGCTGTGGGGAGAGGCAGCACTGGTATGTGTACACAGAGGGGGAAGAAAGGCGCATGAAGAGGGCTCCTCTTTCCCAGTTGGGAGTGGGACAAGGGAGGGCTGTGGAGCCGCTCCCAGATCCACACATCCCTCCTCAAACCCACCATCAGCTCCGGGATAACTTGCAGCAAATGGGGAAGTCTGAGCATCCTTCCCTTGAAAGGCCACACGGGGATCCCTACGCGAACCTGACGGTACCGGTCTGCCCAAACACACCACAGCTTCCCCATGGGACTCCACATCCCTGGCTTCTACATTCTGCTCTTCAGCCTTTATATCCTCCCAAATGGGGAATTATCCCTAAGTCCTGCAGCCTCCACCATCAAAACACCCCGAGACAAACACAGAGCCCAGGGAGGCTCTTTACAACTTGCTTTCCTTTTCCATAGCAGAGTCAGCTCTATTTAGAACACCTCAGACATGCCCCAGCCCTGTGTCCATAACAGGACAAGGCAAACCTTATCCCTCCTCTTCCTCCTCGCCACCCTCAGCCTCTTCAGGGAAAGCTCCTTCAGCAAAACAAATCCCTATGGATGAGTAAAGCCACCAAGAGCTCTGCCCGGTCCTGCAGCAGGAAAGAGCAAGTCCAGTGGAAAAAAACAGCCCACAAAGTAATGAAAGAAGATGCTGGAACTCATTTAACCCCCAGATGAAGAGGGGAACACAGCAGTCCAGTACAGACATGTACAAGAGGCAGCAGAGGAAAGCCAGGGCTCACTGGGATCGCTCGTGTTCAGTTTCATAGAATCAGAGAATGGTTTGAAGGGACCTTAAAGCTCCTCCAGTTCCATCCCCTGCCATGGGCAGGGACACCTTCCACCCGAGCAGCTTGCTCCAAGCCCCTGTGTCCAACCTGCTTGGACACTGCCAGGGATGGGGCAGCCACAATGGAGCGCGCTAGGAGGTGGTTCTGGGCTCTGCACCAAGTGATGAAACCCATTTACTACCCATCAATTGAAGCTGAACTACACATGAAGCAACAGTCAACCGTCACGTTGGCTCTGTGGAGCTGCCTCTTACGCTGTGATGATGAAGCCACCAAGTGAAAATGGCAGAGCTTCAAGGACCCTTCCAACCCAGACCAGGCTGGGATTCCATGACTCCATGGCTGGAGAGGCAGGGGCTCAGCAGCGCTGAGTCCAGCTGCAGTGGTGGAGAACACCCCAAGCACCCCGCAGGGCCCCAGCACATGGAGGCTCCTTGCAGAACCAGCTTGTGCTGGGAGGTGTCTGCAAGCCGGAGCTCGGAGCAGCTCCCTGTCCACACCAAAGTCTCATTACAAGTTAATTGTCACCTTCCTGGCGTAGCGCTCGGATGGCCGGCAAGGCTGGAAGTGCTGCAGACACCAGCTGCCATCGTGCCAAGGCTTTTCAGGTGTACCTCCAGCTCCCAGGGGCTGGGAGTTGGGAAGGGAGGATCATCCAATTCCTGTGATGCAAAACCCATCGGGAGCTTTAGCCCTGTGCACATCCCCTTTCGTACAATCCCAGCCTGGTCTGGGCTGGAAGGGACCTTAAAGCCCATGCCATGGCCAGGGACACCTTCCCCCAAAGCAGCCTGCTCCAAGCCCCTGTGTCCAACGTGGCCTTGGACACTGCAGGCATGGGGCAGCCACAGCTCTGTCGGTCTGACCGTGTCCTGCCTCCTCAGAGGCTTCTTTTTCCCTTTTCCAATGACAAATGGGAGACACTGCTGTGCAGGGAGGAGGAAGCAGGGAGGCAGCAGACACCTCGGTTGGAGAGCATGGGAGACATCACTGTGCAAGGAGGAGGGAGCAGGGAGGCAGCAGACACCTCAGTTGGAGAGCTCAGCACTCCCCCATGCTGCTGTGAGCATCTTCTGACCTACTTGAAGGAGAAGGAAACAAATCTGAGTGTTTATACTGCAGAAGAGGGGATGGACGGTTCCCACCAGCCTTGGCATGAAGAGGAAGGCACTTTCCCAGCACATCCCTGTGCTGCAAACAGGCACTGGGGGCACTCAGCAGCTCCAGGGTCAGGCTCAGCACTGGTGCATTGAATGGACTTTCTACCCCCAAAGCTGCCCCTCTAAGGAGAGAAGACAACAAGTGTTAGGAGAGCAAAGGATCCAGGAGTGATCTGCTTACTGAGCAGCAGAGCTCACACCAGGAGATGGATGGGACTCAGCTTGTCACATCCCCACTGGGCTGTGGGGCCAATTAGAGGCAGAGGAACAGCAGAGGAACATCAGCCCCACCACTGCTCCAACCTGCCCATGGCACCTGACAGCTCCAGCAGGCACCTAAGCTGCCTTATCTCCCTGCTGAATAGCTCATGAAGGGTTCTTACCCCGTGATCCAACCTTCCACCTTCTCCTCAACTTTCCTTCCCTTCTTTTCTTATATTACTTTCCTTCTTTCCCCTGAGCTGCCAGAGGGGAGATTGAGATGAGATCTTCAGCCACAACAGAACGCTGAGGAGCTCCTTCCCCTCCCTCCCAGGCAGAAAGCCTTCACAGTGAGCTCAGGCTGGAATGGTATCCTACAGAACCCGCAAAGAAAGAGCTGCTGCACGCTAGGGAGCCACTTGTCAAACCACCATCTCCACTGCTATCAAATGACTCGTCTCCCTCAGCAGATGGGCTCAGAGGAATGAGGACAGCATGAATTAAAGCAGTAACTTAAGCAGCAGGCGACAGTGGCAGAGCTGGGGCCAGCGAAGGCCACACATCTGCACTGCTCCCTGTGTGCTCCTGCCCCTGGCTCCAGTGTGACAGGACCTAAAATCCTGATTGTGATCCCTGATCAGGAGCCTTTGTGCTCACCTCCTGCATGAAAATAGGCTGAGGACATCAGGGCTGTTCAGCTGGAGAAGAGAAGCTATGAGGAGACCTCAGAGCAGCTTCCAGTGCCTGAAGGGGGCTACAGGGATGCTGGAGAGGGACTCTTCGTCAGGGACTGGAGTGACAGGACATGGGGTGATGGGTTCAAACTGACACAGGGGAAGTTCGGGCTGGATACAAGGAAGAAGTTCTTCCCGTGAGGGTGCTGAGCGCTGGCACAGGGTGTCCAGAGGAGCTGTGGCTGCCCCATCCCTGCAGTGCTCAAGGCCAGGTTGACACAGGGCATGGAGCACCCTGCTCCATGGAAGGTGTCCCTGGCTATGGCAGGGGTTGGAGCCGGAGGAGCTTCAAGATCCCTCCCAGCCCAAAGCAGGCTTCAACTCTGTGAAGTCACCTCTCACTGCAGGGAGACACTGGAAATGCTCTTGCTACAGGGACGGGGGCACCTCCCAACGGGCAGCAACAGCCATTTGCATCCCACTTTCTCCTATTCTCAGCTCCTCCTCACTCTGCTCCGAAGAGACTGAATTTCTATTGAGCTGGAGAAACACAAATAAAAGGAATTGGGTCAAGAAGAGGGAAAACAAAACCACGTAAGGAAAAGCAGCAGCGCCTCTCCCCCAGCAGTGCCTCTCCCCCAGCAGCGCCTTCTGCTCACCCACTCACAGTGACTGTAGCAATGCAGAGGAAGTCCATGAAACCGAGGGGAAACGTGGAATATTTGCCTTGCATCCCCATTTCCTGCCCAAGCTCCCTACGTCTTATCTCGGAAGAGCCCCAGTGAATCACGGCCTGGCTGGTGCAGAGCTGCTGAGCCAGCATTCCCGAGCAGCTCCACCCGACCTCCGCAGGCCTGGGGGAACAGACGAGCAGCTCCTTGGGTTGGAGACTTGGAGCTGCTCCTTAGGTCATAGAACCAGGAATGGTTTGGGTTGGAACGGGCCTTAATGCTCCTCCAGCTCCAACACCTGCCCCGGGCAGGGACACCTTCCACTGGAGCAGGGTGCTCCATGCCCTGTGTCCAACCTGGCCTTGGGCCACCACAACTGCACTCACCACTGTGGGCTCTCACGAGAACAGAGCAGCAGAACTACCTCCCACAACCTTCCCAATGAAGGGACCGGGAAGGAGGCAGAAGAACCTCCGGGTGTGCAGCACGATGAGGCCAAGCCAGGCTGATGGGACACACAGAGCTGTCACCTCAGCAGTTTAGCCACAGCTGCGTTGGGGTTTGGGTGGCAGAGAGCACTGATGGGTTCAGGAAAGAGTCAAGCTGAGTTCCAGGCAGGTTAATGCACAGAAGTGACATCAAACCAGATGCTGAGCTCAGGCAGGAGCTCAACTCCATCAAAGGGAAGGCAAAATCCTCCTCTTGGCTTGGAGTGGGAGGAGAGCCCCATGCAGAGCACGTTTAACACAGACAGTGTTGGCCAAGCAAAAGGCAGCGCTATCTCAGTGTACACAAACATCAAAGTGGGAAAGGAATCATTGGGAACACTATAAACACGTTTTCCTTGTTAATCTGAATACCAGGAAAAGCTTTGTGCCTATCAGAGCAGAGCACAGCATCCTAAGGAAGAGGAGAATGGGAATCAGCGCACAGATGCCCCTAAGTGCTGGGAGCAATCCGTGCACTGGATCAACTCCCTGCTCCTCCATCAGTTCAGGGGCCTTCCCCACATCCAGGTACCCCGTCACCCTTCCAGCCCACACGAGATGCTGCTGAGCCCATTTGTCTCTCCCTGCACCTCAGTCACACTTGTTAGTACTCATTTCCAAAGGGTTTAAATGGCAAAGAAGCCTTGCCAGCACTGCAGGTTGCTGCTCCCCTGCAGGCGATGCTGTTGATGCATGGCTCTTGTCTCTGCCCTGCAGCTGGAGCAATAATCGGAGCAGGAATTTGTTTGGATCACATTATCCCCACCCAACACAACCAGGAGGAGCTCTCCTATGGAAATAGCTGCAGCAACATCTGGCGCCCCAGCTTTGTGCCTGCCCAGTGCCCCTGAAGGCCACGCAGCAGCATCTGCAGACACACACGTCAGCAGCAAACAAGATGTGCTCCAAACGCTCCAGCACGGAGCAGGAACAGCACCTCTGACACAGGGGATCTGTTGCAGATGCAGCGCACTGCTCACCATTCTCCTGCCTGTTTCCTTATGAATTAACAAGGTTAAGTCCAAACGTCACTGCTCCTCCAAAGCCACAGCAGATCTGATCACAAAGTGGTCAATAAATGCTCACTGATGAATCAAGTCTGGGACAAAGGGAAGATAGAGCTCGGTTTTCAAGCACTACAGGGAATTAGGAAGCATTTTCCTCATTAGAAAAAAAGGCCTTCAAAGCTTGAATCATGCAAATTTTATCTGCTGCCTGAAAGACAGATATTCATTATGGAGATGCCTTTAACTCACCCTCTTTTGCTGAGCAGAAAGGCAATCTCATCAGTCACAGTATCATTAACTTTATTAATAGCCAGGTAGGAGGAGATAGGAAGAGCCTAAAGCTCCCAATGGCTTTAAAAGAAGGACAAAAAGACTAATTCCATCAATAAGATATGGCCAACAAAGCGCACAGCACATGCCATGGGCTAGGAGGCTTCTTGTGGAAGCAAGAGCATCTCCTGATAGACTCTCCATCTGCTGCAAGAGGCAGGTCCAGGACCATGGGGGGACCCTGGGTGTCCCCCAGGAGATGGGGACACTCCATGGAAGAGCTCCCCAGCACCCCTGGCATGAGCAGCAAGCACACATCCATGTGGCTGCTGGATCCCTGTTTATCCCTGCAGCTCAGCCCAACCACAGCCCTTTCCTGTCAACAGGAACCTGCAGGCCCTGCGCGCACTGAAGCAGCCGTGGGGGTGAGGGGAAGAGGAAGAGGAAACTGGGTTAAAAATAAGATATCAATTATGGCTTTTAGACCAAGAGGGAGAGGCGGGGGGGGGGGGGGGGCAAATCCTG
>JASSUY010037255.1:7273-39539 GCA_032466535.1 Forpus xanthops
CCTATAGGGATGCTGGGGAGGGACTCTTCATGAGGGACTGTAGTGAGAGGACAAGGGGTAACAGATTCAAACTTAAATGGGAAGATTAGATTGGATATGAGGAAGAAGTTCTTAACTGTAAGGGTAGTGAGGCATTGGAATGGTTTGCCCTGGAAGTTGTGAATGCTCCATCGCTGGCAATGTTTGGAGATATCCTTCAGTGGCATGATTTAGTGGGAATTGTCCCTGCCCCTTGCAGGGGGGTTGGAACTAGGTGATCTTAAGGTCCTTTCCAACCCTAACTATTCCATGATTTTATTGCAGACAAACCAGTTTTCTTTTAAATAATGCTGTTTTGTTGGCAGTTTAGCAACAGCATTTTAATGTCAAATGTGTTGGGACTACCTAATGCTACAGGAAAAACTACCTTTTTATGCACAGGTAAAAGCTAAAATAATTAATAGCTGTTAAACGTGGGGGGGGGTATTTTATGGTTCTATAATTTTAAAACGTGCTTTGCATATTAGGAAGCCTTTTAACTGTTCCCCAAACAGCTAGCCATTGTTTACTGTCAGACACCACTAGTGAAAGCTCTTCAGGAAACCTCTAATTCACTTTGGATTTGTACATAAAGGGGAGAGAATAGTATATGCTATGTAAAGTATCCTATTAATTAAGTTTGCATGTCTGTGCTTAAAATGGTTGAGCAGACCCAATGTAACTAACCCTAGTTTCTAATACTTGGCATGTAATAGTCTTTCTTTAAGGAAGGCTGATTTAGGCACAACTTATCTTTCAAACTTCTATAGCACACTTATGCCACTGACTGCACGTGACCAAAATTGCCTCTGACTGCTTCCCATAGGCAGCTAAAACCTGATTTCTGCTTATGACCATATAAATACATTAGCTCTTCTGAGGATCCTGGCATTATATATCTCAATCTTGTTCTGTCTATTGTGCTACAATACTGTCGCTCTCAGCAGGCAACACTTAAGTAGATAAAATAATGAAACGGGGATCTTGTGGTAGCTGTGGGTCATAGAACATGTTCAGTAAGATGCTTGGACAATTCCCTGTATTCGTGTATTGAATGTAGAATAAGGCTGTAACAGCTCAAGGCAGGGAAGATTCTCAGACTTCTGTGAAGTCCTGAGAATCACTGGCTCCATTTGAATGGATATAAATGCTCCCCACACAGTGTGCTTATAGGTTAGGCTTTAAACTTCATTGAGCCCTTTGGTAGATCTTGCATAAAACATTAATTCTAATAATCTGTAAATTGCAGAAATAAAATTTAGAGTGAAGCTTAGCTGTAGGAACTGCCTCTCGGAACAGCTGACGAATGACCTCTTGCTAGAGGCACCAAGAACAAAGCATGCACAATCAACCCCCCTGTTTTTTATTTGTTACTGTTCTCCATTTTGACAGGAGTAGTCAATGTGCTAATTTCAGTAATGTGATTTTCAGACATGGCTCAGTTACACTTTGTTCGCAGTGTGTGGATTGCCATCTCGATTTGGGGGTTTCTGCTTCTCATGTTCATTTCCTCAGCAAAAGTTGCAGATGCTGGGTGACAGCACATTCCCACTCATTGCTGACTTTCCAGGCATGCCTGGATTGCGTGCGCATGATCCCCATGCCTCACAGGATCAGAGGTTACAGAGTTACAGTGGGCTGGAGAGCTCCAATAGGACATTTCTATACCAGGATACTCTTTTTTAATCTAAATCTTGACCAAGTGGTAAGTGTCTTTTAACATTCCATTCTCCCTTTAATGTTTTTAGACTATTAGGCAAGAGAGTAGCTTTCATGTTGTCTTAACCATTTCCACAGGCAAGTATACAGCATGGTTATTTGATATTTAGTACGGTTGCATGATGTGAGTCTGACTTTGAGAGACTTGGGAACAGGCCATATTCTAAACTGGTACTAAGTGCAGGCTGTTCTCTTCCTGAACCCTTGTATGCAGCTCTGCATACCTCTTCTGGAGGATAGATAACTGCAAACTAGTCTCAGCAAGGTGGAGATTGTACAGTGTATTCAACACATTTGACTGCTACTCCACGTATCTGTGGCGATGATGTGATTGTGAAGCCCTGTTGCCTGCTTTTTATCACACTGTCTCTCGGAATGCGGCCTTCCTCCTCTCTAAGAGAAATGTATCTAAAGAATATAAACAATAATGTGGTCAGCTGTAGCCAAGATTTTTATTAATGCTTTGCTTGAAACAGTATCAAGAGGCTGCAGCAAGCTGCATGCTCAGTGAGCGTTTTAAGGTTTTTATATCCACCCATTGTATGTGGCCAATTTTTTAGATAGCTGCCATTTCCAGGCATCATTAGTGCATTTTGTGGTGCATTACTTCTGCAGAGACAAGCATTCATGAAGAAGCCGGGGTATTTGCTTTTGCAAGTGACAGAAATGTGAACTAATCAAGTTATTTTTGCTATTCACTGTCAGTTGTTTGCCTCTTCTCTAGGTGTTGCTTTATCTTCTCTACCTCATCAAAGGTATTTCCACATGTCTACCACTAAACTCTTTTTCCCCATACACAAATTTGCCAAAGACTTTGCAAGTGATCCAATAGATGTTTTAAAGAGTTCCTTCATTGTTTACAAAGAATTTACTTTCAGGATTGAATGGTTGCTACTGCCTGTGTGTGTGTATTCGGAAGGGTTGGCAGCTGAAGAATTCCTTTCTTCACAGGATTGCTGTAGGGAAAATCATTAATATTTAGGAGTGGATAAGATGCTATAGTCATGGAAATCACATACACAGAGGATATAAAAAGCACAGCTCAAATAATTATAATCTTAGAACACTGGAGTGATGAGGCTTTCTCCTATTTATGGTAGTGAGACCTGAAAAGCAGTAGTGAGGAAGGAAAACCAAGGAAGTGTAATAAAAGCATTGTGTGAATTGTAAGAGTTTTAATTTAAAATGAAGATATTTATAAAAATTATGTAGTGTCAATAGGTGGACTGTAAGGAGGTTTGGGAAGATCAAGCTAGTCTTTGAGACCAGTTAATCAAAATACCCTGAAAACAGACAAAATGTTAACACAAAGAGTAACTTTAAGAAAGGGGTTTAAATACAGAATATTTAATAAATATCAGATCAAGTGGGGAAAGAAAAAAAAAAAAACAAAAAAAAAACAAAAAAAAAAAAACTATGCAGCCCATGAAGTACTCTTGCATGCTATTTTTATGCTTAGAATACTGAAAGCAAGTTTCCAAAACATAGTTACTGCAAATCTTGCTGCATTGGCAGGCAGTGATTTAAGGTACATCATCTATCTCTACCTACTGAAAATACTTCCCTGTAATGAAAGGATGATAGAGAACTCAAAAGTTTCTATTCATTTAGGTCAGATTCCTCACTAAATGTAGCCTTTAATCATTCAGCTCTGTCCTGGAACTGCTTATGTTGGATACAAGCTCTGTGAGTTAAAAAAATCAAGGCACTGAAATATTTTGTTGAAGTTTCTTTTGATTTAGTTAAGGAAATAGAAAGCCTATGATTATTTTATGACTGCAGAAAAGAAAAATCTAATTAATCTTGCAACTTAAGCAGATTATTTAGGATTTTTTTTTTTAAATCTGATAAGTGCTGTAAAACATATTGCATGATTAAAAAATGCAAAAAATAGACAAATGAGAAATGTTAAGGGTTTGCAAATACATTAGCATTAGTGTTGTTTTAAATTTACTTAATATACGTCCCTTTTACCTCAGGCCCTGACAAGATGCATTGAGTAACACCATGATTAATGGTCACAAGATGCATTGAGTAACACCATGATTAATGGTCACTTGCAGGTTGGGGAATCTGAGCAGACTGGTACATACTAACTGCACAGCTGGTGGTGCCATGATGTTGTCTGTAAACCTTTTGTAAAAATGTCCATGTATTTTTAATGTGACCAGTCAAAACCTTAATTTGAAAGTTATTTTACGTTATGTGAATTTTACCTTGGTGCTCTAGCAATATTGCTGTTGCTAGTGAGGACACAGCACTGTGTCCAAACCATAATGCTCAGGCAAATTGTGATGACTGAGAATGTGTCCTGTAGGACTCTGCCTCAAGTATTCAAATATTGAAATTGCATTAAGATTAAAAACAAAATAAGAATCTCTGAGCAATTTGAAAAATGAATGAAATTTATGGTGTACTTGATTTAATATTTCCTTTCCCCTTCCTTCTCCAATCCCATTACACATAGTGCTCCCAGTACAGCTTTGCATCTGGCTGCAAATTTCATCTTTAGTGCTTGCCTGCCTTTTGCCTCTGCACTGGAGGAAAATCACAGGAGATTATACCAAAAAAATTCTTGTGTCTGCCATATTAAGCTTCCACTTTGTATCCTTTTTCAAACAAAAATGGCGATTATTGTCCTTAGCAAACCTATTTTGAAGTATGAAATTCAAGGTAATTAAACAATAATTTTCCTTAAAGCAGCTGACTGTAGAGCGCACTAGGGGACTGATTCTTCAGAAGCAGCTAGTTTGAGAAATTGGAAGAAGTGGTTTAAAAAAAATTCTGCCACCATTCAAGAGGAAAAGACTTTTACCATGGCAAAAGTATCCTGGACATGTTACTGGATATTCTGTGATAGATAAAGCTCTTGGAAAAGATACATTTGAGCAACTGGTTTATTTGCATGACCAGCCCTGATGTTGATGGTGTATAGTAAATGTGTATATGTAAAAGGGTCATAGACAGAGCCTATATACCTTGCAGATCCAACACTGACAGCAAGGTTACAGGTGATTGATTAGTGATTTGTTTTACAGCAGTACTGCAGTTTTGTTTTGAGCTCCTGACTATGTACATTCACTGCCATATTAGTTAGGCTCTCAGAGCACTGTTTTATTGCATACAGTTTAGTCTTAAGAATAAAACTAATCTGGAAGCTCAGATCCAAATGTGATTTAAATTTATCCAACACTTAATGCAACATTAGATTCTCAACCAATGTGTATACCACCTTCTCACAAGCTCTTTCAGCTTACACCTAACACAGACATGTCAGTGGCAGGAATACAGAGCTCTTTCAGTACCATGACATCTCCTACCTCAGGGGACCAAGTGTTTGCACTTGCTATTGCTTGTCAGTCCCTAATTCATTCTTGCAACTTACAGCTGGTCATTCATCAAGATTTCTCCTTGTTCAGAATTTTATCCTGTCTTTAGCCTTCCATCCTTGTTTGAATTCCTTCTTCTGTTTTATCATCTTTTTCTAAATTTTCTTTTCTCCCATTTTATACTATTTTGCCATGGTGAGAGCTACCTGCTCTGCCTCCTGCTGAATTTCAAGTGGAGAAACCTGAGATAATGAGATGGCTGATCATTAATCTGTGTGGTGGAAGAACCAGAAGTTGCTTGGAGCAAATAACAGAACAATTTGATGGCTCTCCTAAGAATTTGCCGCTTCTGTGACTGCTATTGGGTGTAAAAGAAAAGGAATGCTGTGTAGAAGTCAAGGGAGTGAAAGCAGTGTTCTTTGAGACTTGAAGCAATGATTGCATCTTGGGCACAGTCTTGCAGCCACATATCCTGTATGAGAGCCTGAAGAGATTGTTATGGGAACACACTGCCAAAGCACAGCAGTCTCAATACCAAGTTTTCCACTGAACTACCTGCTACTGCTGACAGAAGGATTCAGAGCAAATGAAGTTTGAGTGCTCAGACCCAGAACAAGGAACAAATCACCTATTCCTTGTGATTGTAAAACAGCTGGAGTTTTTTGCTGTCGATGGCAAATAATGGTTCTGAAGCATGTAAAATCATCTTAACTGCTCTTCAATTTGTATTAAAAGAGTATGGGGGAGGAGGGAGAGAAGATGTTGTTCTTTAATTTTAGGCAATGCTTCCTAAACTTATGTGGAACTTGAATTCTGAAGTGTTACACACTATTTTTTATTAAACTGGGAACAGTGAGAGAGTATCCTCACATCCTGTAGTCACATCCCTGCTTCATTGGGTGTCATCAATAAACACACATCTGTTTAACAACCCAGTTCCAGACAAATCAGCAAAGGCAGGGGAAAATTTTTCAGTGTTTCCTGCTTTTTAACCTCTTCTGTCACACAATTCAGCAATTCATGTGGAAGGGATAAGCAGGATCTGGTATGTGCTTGTTGTTTGAAGTACCATGATTTGGAAAAGGGAAATATGTGACCAGAGGAATGCTCAGCAGTGTGAACCTTCGAGTAGCAGTGTTATAGAAGGTGGAGTTATCTGTTTAAAACAAAACAAAGCCCTACTATTTATAGCTTTGCTGATAAATGACTTTGTAAATGACTTCGATAAATGGCTTCTAAAGCCTTGTGGTTCTTTTAATGCTTAGAATTCAGCTCCCCTGCTGAATTTTTCTTTTCTGGGTAAGTCCTCATCAATATCAGATACCTAAAGTCTTGTGCTATTAGAAAGTGTGGCTGTTTAACATACCTCTGTTCTTGTTCTAAATTTAGCTTTCTGAAATTTACGCCCATTTAAATTAACTCTTCCAAACAATAGCAACAATATGGCTTTAATGTTTTGGTGTGCTTAGTGTGATTATATTTAATTAGTCTCCTGTTAACTGAATGACTCATACTGATCTTTTTGCATCATTCTTCTGGTCTCTCTGCATCATTGCTGGCTTTTGATAAGATTGAACAGAGATGTTTCGCTCTTGAAAGATGGCCCTAAGAACCCCGTTACACTGTTGTATTTGTCTTTTTGAACAGCCTGTGTGATTTTTAACTGATGGTTTTATTTTGCAAGTTTAATACAGACATCTGTACTCATGTATAAACATTGGAAAAAAGTTGAAGAGAAGCAGTCTTTTAATGCAGCTAAATTGTAAATGTAAATTAAACACAGAAATTAGTGCCATGTGACAAACCTGTCATTGCATTTATGTTATTAGTGGAACAGTTTGCAGCTGCCTTGAGATTTAGATATAGGTTACAATCTGCATCTTAGTCTTGCTCCTTTACAGAAACAAAAGCATAGCCTGTCTTGCATCTATATTTGGTGCAGGGCACATACTCGGCTGTGCTAACACACCACAGCAGGAAGGAATTTCAAATACTCCCAAGGAATTTACGAACAAAAGTCCTGCTGGTTTTCCTTACATGCATGGGCGATGGAACATACTAATCTTTTGTAATAAGCTGTCCTCTTTCTGAGACTGAAGCCTTAACAACGGACTAATGAACTATCTAACGTCTCTTTATTCTCCTAGCAGAGCTGAATGCACTGGGACACTGTTTACCCTGTTGACAAGCTTGCAAGTGGGCTGACAAGTGTCCATGCCACCTGTGAGCTGTTAAAACTGCTTCACTTCTGTGTTCATCAAAGTACAGCTCCATAGGCTGTGCAGCGTTTGCTTTGGATCACAGCCAGCGAGGCAGAAATGTTGAGCTTCCCTGGGGGTGCTGATGGGGTAAGTCTGCTCTCCAGCTGATTCTGAGGAAACCGAAGTAGGGCTTGTCTCCTTGCCATTTCCTCAGGGGACATACTAGTCTCTTCGCCTGGATGTGGGAGGGAATAAGATATGACCACTGTGTGCTTCACACTTGTGTATGGTTTTCTGTTTTGTTTAATCTACTTACCATTAGACAGTTAAAACTTTCATTGTTTATATTTTGCTGTAATATTGACACTTGATCAGTCCCCAAGTCATTTTTTACTTTCAGTCTTTCCTATAGCTGTCCCTTGAAGGAAAAGTATAAACCTAACTTGCATTTTTTTATTAGTTGTGACACCAAAATAAAATCAGACTTGCAAAGGAAAAGGATACTAAGTAATTAATGTGTTTGGCTTTGGAGACATCTGGTCAGATGAGTTGTCTTAGAGGTACATCTGTTAATCAGTCAGAGCTGCCAAAGGCTTTAGGATTATTGCTGTGACCTGTGCTCTTCTCTCGCTTTCTTTTTCTTCCTTCCCCTAAGATGCTTTTTACCCTCTTCCCTCAGTTTATTGTATGAAGCATCTTCACGCTCACCCGCTACTATATAATCTAAAGAAATTATTTTTTTTTGCACGGTGTAATGTTTAACAAGGGAAGGAAGTTCTTTCTGAATGCACTGATGTTTTAATGCATTCACAGGACAAGAAATTTGTTTTGCTTGGATGGAGAGCCCAACACCTCAGTTTTTTATGGTGCCCACCTTGAGTCATGTGCTAAGATAAGAAAGCAGATCAGATGAGTAGCCTACCACTATGCTAGGTTTATTATTTCTGTATATTTGAAAACAATCACTGTGATTGTACATTCTTCAGGAATTCAAGTAGAGTGATGCCAAGTGAATAAAAATGTAAGCAGTCCCTATGTGTCATCATTGCTATTTATCCTAGGGAGGTAAAGAAGGGGAAGACATTTTTTAAAGTAACAGATGCTAGAAATAATGATCGTTGCTTATATAATGTTTAGAAGCTGGATTTCTATATTTAAAGGCTATATGAGCTTTCTTAAACTGAGAGTGGTGTCTGAAGTGGTATAACATAGTTACAAACCCTAGCAAAATTTGGTGGATCTCTTCTGCCATTTAATAAAGAGTAGGGATTTAGGTACTATTTTGAAAAGTGCTAGGTACAAATAGCATGTATACTTTGTGGAAATTCTCTAGGACCCAAAAAGAGGGATAAAGAGAATTCTTCGGAATGAAGGAGTGGGACATGAAAAATTAATAACTAGTCTGCTGAATGGTATCAGCTGTCACTGCTTCCAAGGCCTGTTTACTGTATGGGGGTTTTAAATGTTGTTGTCCTTGGAAGCAAACAGTGATTTTGTTCTTTGCAACTGTTTGCCAGCTTCTTGATCTCTGATGCACTGTTGATTTTACAGTTAATAGTGTTGTTTTTTCTTTCACAAAGATATATTCAGTGTGACATGGATGAACCAGGATATTTTAGCTTTTGGTCTTTGGTTAGTGTGACAATGCTCTTCTGGGTAGCTTTTTATCTTCACATTTTTTTCCTTGGGGTAGTATAAAGTGTCTTCAGGATTGCTGATGAAGGAGCGAGACTAGAACTGTTTTTGTTAGGGCGATGCATGGGAAGAATGGGAAGATACAAGCTATAATGTTTCATTATACTTGTATGGTTTTAAATAAAATCTGGGAATTATGACACAATAATCCAGGCAACAGAGACCATGGTTCATTGTTACCATTTTTTTGCTGGAGCCACGCAGGGTGTCTTTTACCCCTTGGGCATGCTTTCACAGCTGTTTCCTAGCCCTTTACTGGGACTTCTCTGCCTTTCCCTTTCCATGGTGGCAAAGACAGCCCAACACCCTTTTTTGGGCATCAGGGTTCCAGGCTATTTTAGGGCTGCCTTTTGATAAGCTCATGGACTCAAAGTAGACAGGGAAACAGCTTCTGCCTGTGCTTCAGCTGTTGCCTACCTGAAGTTAATCTCACCCTGGCTGCCCCTTTTCTTCCCTCTTGCGGGTAATAATTACCTTGCCCTTGGGAGCAGGGAGAATTTCCACCTCTCAAAGCACCTGCCCTGTCTCTGTAACTTTGGCAGCAGAAGCTCCTCACTGTTGTGAGCAGGGCCTGGCCAGGCTGTCCTTCAGCCCTGGGTGGCCCAGGGCTTGTTGGAAGACAGGCTTCCCCTCACTGCAGCCTGTGTTCGCATTTCACAGACCTGCTGGGGGCACTGGAGTCGCTTCCACTGGTCCTTGCTCTGCTCCGGGGTGCTGGAAGGTTAGTCTATGCCTGGACTTATTCTGCCCAGCCCTGAGTGAAAAAAGGCTCATGTCTGCAAGTGCCTCAGTTTCCTTTTGTTTTCTGGCAACATTCATAGTTTGATTCTCTGAAAGAAGCACTGCTTTCTGATTGTTAAGAAAGAGCTGGTACATTCCCCACATGCCATTCATGTACTTTTTGACCTCTTGTAGAGGGATCTCTGTTTCCCACCTTCCTCCCTTGCCTGCTATTGATGCTGGGATGTTTTTTTTATAGCTGGTTTTGGTGGTTAGGAATGAGAAAATCTGGTTAGGATTTCAACCAGTTGGTCATCTAGAAACTTACTCAACTGGCATAGGATAAAGATGAGCCTCTTCCAGGAGAAATATGTACCTCCTGTGCAGCTCTCACTTGTGTACGTGACCTCTACGCCCCCTCTTTAGGAAACTGGGGAGACTTGTGAACTGCATGCGTTCATGCCCTCATGCCATCACTCCTGATGATACCAAAAAATTATGCCTACTTAAAAGGTAAGATGGTAGGAGCCAGCAAAAGCAGCAACCACAGTCTTGGAGAGGTCTGATATCTTTGTCCCTTATTTAGGTGGGGCTGCCAGTGTTTATGTACCTTTTTCCACATGAAGACCCATCAGTTTGGGGGATGCTTCCTTCCTTTGTTCTCCTTCCCTCCATTGCTGTGTACATCAGTTCTCCCAGGTTTGAGACAAAGAAAGGGAAAGAGATCTGTTACTCTTACAAAGCAGTTACAGTGAACCTTTGGGGCTGCAGGGAAGGAACTTTGTCTCTTCCAGAGGCATTTTCATGGTGCACTTCTGAACGAAAGACAACTTATCTCCAAGAAAGGTAGGCCTTTTTCCTAGGCACAGCTGTCAAAATTCTGATTAGCACACTTCCCTTGCCACACATAAGAAAAAGCTACTGATAAAGCACAGTTGAAAATGAAGTGAGTTTAATCTATCCTCTTATCCTTTTACATATAGCTGTTACAGATAATACCTGGTGTTATTTACACTAGAGAGACTTCATCTTTTTTCTATTTTCCTGAGATTGATTTCTTTGTTAACTTTTTCAGTTTCACTGTTTCTTGTGGACAGCTGGTGAATGCTCATTTCCTCTTGTCATTCCTATTCTTGTCTTTCACACAGCAGTAGCAAAGGGAAAATATTTCTCTCTACTGACACAGATAGTCTGCTTGCTTCTGGCTTCTAGCAGGAGTTTTGTTTGGTTCAGAAAGAGGTTGAGATGAGAGATAAGTAAACAAGACTGAGAAAGGCATGTTTGATAATATTTTTTTCTGGACACAGCTGAAATAGATCCTCAAGTAGTGCCAAAATCCTCATTTTTTTTCTCCTAGGATTGTAAGATCTTTACTGTTTCTTGCTGCCTTTTCTCTGCTTGTATGTTGGATACCTAGCATAAGCCAAATAAACACGATATCCATGCTTTTTTTATCAGACGTTTTGAATCACGCGACTCGGCTGCTGCCAAAGTTGCTTATGGTCAACTTCTTGAGTGTGGTGGTTTTCCACGATTTCCATCTATCAGCACTATGAAAAAATGATTATTCATTTAACCTGAGTGAAGAACAGCTCTTATATCTGGGTACCTAAGTGAATGATGGATTGCTCCAACTAGTGCCATGAGAAAGTACATCTAAAATGTGCGTCTGAGAGAACAAGATCTCAAGGACACTCTTTGACACAGTGCCATAATTGGTTTGTAACTCCTTTTATAAGGCTAGGAAGAGGGTCAGGCTGCTTTTTGTTTGTTTGTTTTATTCAAGTTTTTTCCAGCAGTCAAGTCCTGTTTCCAGTCCTGCTTGCAGAGTGAAAAATCCAACGTCACTTGTCTTCTGGAATGTTTTTTTTTTTAATCTTGAGTATTTAGCAAGTTTTGTACAATCCATCTACCTTTTATGCAAACCAAAATAGGGCTCTTTTGCGTTTCAGTTTTGGGGTTTTCTTCAGGACTTTGACCCTTCAGTTTTTGTGTAGCCACTAAATTTCAAGCCTTTTGTTCTGCCACACTCATTACACTAATACATGAATATCTGTATAATGTTTCCGTGGCAGGGGTCTGTGGGCCTCTCACAGATGTTACAAGGAGTTGGAAAACTGTGATATTTTATCCTTGTTGGAAATGTGAGGGTTCATGGTTCTGTTTTGGCACAAGGTGTGGGAAAGTTGTTTTTATTTGCCAAGCCCATTTAGTTCAGAACAACCCATTACAATGTGCTTCTGGATGCCCTACTTGAAAATAATCAATTGGAGATGGCTATCTGATTAAGATTATAATCTGCTAACAATGGGAGGGGGAAGGAATGGACAAACAAACAAATCCCAGACCTTGACACATCAATACAAATTTCCTGTGCTTTCCCTAAGTTTCTTCCACTTCAAAATATTTTAGAATTTGTTTCCAGATCTTACTTTCATTGCAGGTGTCTTTTCTAGTTTGTCCGTTAAGTCTAGTTCATATAGCAATGTATCTAAATATTACAATATTTAAAACAAAACAAGCAAGCAGATGCTTAGAGGAGAGTTATGTGTGTAGTTTCATGGGTGGCATTGTGTTTCCAGAATGACCTGCAAACATAAATACTTGTGTCACTTTCTCAGCTGTTCTGTGGAAGGAAACCTAGCAGCTGCCGTCTCCTACTGTAGGCTCCTTGTGGCATGCTCTAGGCTTCTGACAATAGAATTAATGTCCCAAACCAATACTGGCATTTAAATGTATCTATTAATTTTCCTGTACTGAATAATAAAAATGAACAGGAGTTTAAAAAGTTATTAGATAGGTTTTCCTTATGCTTATTTAGAACAAAAGGAAGACTATAGAAACAGCTTATGATTAAATTGAAAAGTAGGTAAATAATTTTAGGCAGGAATGAAATGCTACTTAAGAATTCGCATGTGGAGACTTCTCTGGTTATGGTCAACTGTGCTTTTCAATATTTTTGGATTAAAAATCCCCTGTCTGGATTTAGCATATGACTTTATATACACATGTTCATCCTGTTTAAAAACTTTGACTCAGTGGAAGAATTATGTTAAGAAGTATATTCTGAAACTAGTAAGCGAGAAAATACTTGTGGAATGGGAAAATCTCACAACACTAAGTAGATTCAATAGTAAATTTTTTCCTCATTGTTTTTAATTTGAAAATCCTTTGGTTAGCCAGTATCAGGTGATGTTAATTGAAGAAGCTCTTCATGCTTCAGATGGTGACAAAAACGAACAGGAAGCTTAATGCTACCAAACTAGGGGTGTGTCAAATCTCTCTCAAGAATGATAAACTCAATAGACTTGTCTATTTTTAACCTTCTGTTCTTTCCTTTTGGCATACTAATCAGTGTTAGCTGAGCTGTTTCGCTGAATGAATCCAAGCAACTGTTACATTATGAAATGAACGGTGGACCTTGCGAGAGCGTTTCAAGCCTACTTTAATGTATGAAATCTCATTTTGAAGCACCATGTCAAATGAAGCCAGTCCGGAGCAAAAGCTTTCTACAACAACAGTCAGTTCAGTAGCTGTTCAAGCTGGGGATGCCAGTATCGTTATAGCTGTACTTAAGGTAAGGTAGCAACCACTACTATGTCTATTATTGGCTTTCTGCTACCCAATGATTCCTGCTACTTTAAAATGTTCTGTGTAAATAAATAGCTAGCATAAAATGATATGGCAATGTCATTTAATCAGTTAATATCATCAAATAGATATTCCTTGCAAGTAAATCCTCTTTTTCTGCTTACAATTTCTGCTTGTGTTTTTTTTTGTTTAATAGAATAAATGTGCAGGCTCTTAGAGGCAAGGAATTCCTTTCTCTTTAGAAAGTAAGAGGTAAATGCAGAGTGCTATGAAAATTTAATAAGCATGATGCTACTTTCAGTTGTAGTTGACGTTCCTTAAGAGTTATTTTTAAACTGTAATCAGCAATATTTTTACATAATAAATATTCTACCAACTCCATAAATGCAGACTCTGTCTCTTTTTGGAGTATTTGATGGGGAAAAAAAATCCTAAACCTGATGAGTGCTTATTTTTTGAAAGCTGTGAATTCATATTCCTGTGTGATTAAGAAGTCCTTGTGTATATATAGTTGTTTTCTAAGCACCTGAAGGCCTGTTCTCTGAGATGGAATCTGCGCCTCTAGTTTGCACAAAATTTGGCATGGGGAATAAAGCTGGATGCCTGTGTCCTGAATTTGAGCTGGAATTTACTGGCAGTTTGATTCTTTGTTCTCCAGGCAACTTGGAAAACAGCTAGCCTCAGCCACTAGAGTGTCTGTAGTGCAAAGTAAGGTGATAAGGAGTTGGGCTGTCACCAAATTAGGGTGATTATTCAGCATGAGCTTACCTCAGTTGTGCCAGTGGGAAGGTTCTCTCCTATCAGTTCTCACACTTCCTGGGAGATCGTCTGCTGCTCTAGGGGAGTAATTTTGTTGAAAGGAGACTGAAGCTTAGGGTGAAGACACTTATTTTTCTCCTGTGTTCTGTGGGAACCATGCTAGCCTCCAGTGGCACCACTGTTTCCTTCTTTATCACAGCCCCCTCTGAGTTATGTTTCTCACACTGTAGCAATTCTGCATGACTGTGAGGAAAGAATCAGCAATGCTTTGGGTTGTTGTCAAGCTTCCTTTCTTCGTGTATTCTCCAGGACACAGTGGTAGGTTGCTCTTTGGATTCCTATTCCAAAGCCAATGAAGTGCCACTGGTGGAAGGAACTGCTGGTTGTGCAATCTCTTTCTACATGCAACATACAGATATGTTGTATCTGTGTGGTAGAAATGAGATCTAGGGTTATGGTTTTTGCATTTGTTGTAATATGTTTGTACTTTTTGATTACTGCTATCCCCCAGGTTTCTTTAACTGTCTATGCAATCTTCAGCTGAAATGCGGATGAATTCAAGAAACCTTTTGGGCTCATTGTGATGTTACTCTTCACAGGCAAAACAAAATCACAGTACCTATTGGATAAGACTACAGTGATATTTTAGACCTGTTTCAAATGAAATTAAATTTATGTTGTATCCTCTGTATCTTCATTCTGCAGCTGTATACATTTCCTGTATATGTACTCTGTATGTCTCTTGTATATGCATACACTGTATACAAGTCTGCAGTTTCTAAAGGCTGTAATTGTTTACTTATTACAGTGTGGAAAATGGGTGAAGCTTCAGCTGGCTGAATCAACACCAAATTTATTAGAAATTGGCAGCAACCAAGATGAGACAAAAAAGCTCTTGCAAGATCACAAATACCTCCTAGCTAAACTTAAGGTAAAATGCGGTAAGAACATGCAAAAATATGTCTTGTCGTTATAATTCAGGTACAACAGTTGACATAGCCACCTGGGTCTCCTGTTGCAATTAAAGTAAAGCTAAACTCCACATACAAAAAAAAGTATGTTCTGCCTCTGCCAGTGCAACAGATGAAAATCAGGCACCTGCACTGGAAAAATACGCTGTCAATTATTCTTCTCTGGTAACAGCAGTAAAGATATGCTATTTTTTCCACTTTATGCATCACTGTCAAGTCAGGTGAAGAATTTCTATAGCCCTTGGTAACTGCTAAATATAATAGGATGTTTTTTTTTTTTTCTTTTTCTGATTCTCCAATGTTACAAAAAGTTTGATTAGTTCACAACAGCTATAAACACAAAGAAGCTCATTATGTGAAGCAGATACTCCAGGCACATTTGTATTGAGTATTAATTGATGTGATTTATGGTAAGAATGATATTGTAACGTTAAATGTTGCTTGTCTTGAGCCAGGAAGATTTTACCTAAGTAACAGACCTAAAATCAGATTTTAGCGTTCTTAGAGAGGGCAAATCATAACAATTTGCACACAGAGGGACATGCATGCATGAAAAAACTGAATTATTTTAAATGTGGATGTTTGACACTGAGAAGAGTCTAAGGCACATAAGAAAAACATTTATTGTCATGTTTTGATAGGGCAGATTGACTTTATATACATAGACAGATTTCTTCTAAAATCCTGGAGCTCTGCACAGCAATTTATTAGATTCTGTTTTTTTTTTTTTTAGTTACATAGAATTCAGATCTGAAAAGTCAAACATGATCTGGAGAGAATCAAGTGTATTTGATTTAATACTAGTGACTAAGTGCTTCCCATTCATTACAAATCTCAGGCATATGTGAGGTAATTTAATACCTGGAGAATGTAATCTAATATGGTGCATAGTGTGGATTTTTAAAAGTATGAAGAGTAGCATTACAAAAAAAAAATATATAACCCCAAAAAATCCCAGGAAAAGAAAACAAAACAGCATCGAAACTAATGAACAACAATAAAACAATAAAGACTTCTCTGTGGACTCCAACTCAAAATACCTGTATTAAATCTTTAAACTTTAAATTTTGGGAATAATTCTTTTAATTTAAAAAATAATTAAATAGTGGTGAAAAAAATCCAAAAGCATTTAATGTTCTCTGATGCTCATTCAGATGTTTGACTTTCTATTCCTATTAGTCTAGATCCATCAAAAAGTTTATTTTTCATTTATCAGTGTTTGTTTTGTGCTCACAATAAAGGTAAAATAATAAAATAAAAACGAATAGTTAATACTGATGAAAATGCTATTTTTTTCACTCCTATTTGTGACATCTTGTGACTGAATGCTTGAACCTAGATGAGTGATCCTTATGTGGATCCCCAAAGCTTAACAAATTTTATCAGATCAGAAAATTTATTATGTATAAAACAGTTAAAGAATGCTTGTCATCCAAATTTATCAGGAACAAATGCTAATAATCTAATGTTTTATACCTGCAGCACTTGCAAAATTCACCGATTAATGAACAATCTATAAAAGAATCAAGTTTAAAATGTCTGGGCTTTGCTCAATAATATAATATCTACAATAAGAGGACTGCAGTGTCATTATAAGTCATACTGACTGTGCATTTTTTGGACATGACCTTTTGTCTTACAGTAAGCTGTTAATACTTGTCAGCAATTATTCAGTCTAAATCTAAAGTTACTAAATCCACTTATCAAAAGTTCTTAGAAGAATCATTCCCAGTCTTTGAAGTATTGATTTTAGTATTTTTTTCCGCTTAGCATTTGTTAATGAATTATTTGTTAGTTATGTGAAGACACATAGAGTTAGTAATGTTTCTGTCTTCAGTATTTACAGACATAAGATTTAGTTTCTTGTGAGAAGGTAAAAACTTATTATCCTGGTATGAATTTGGAAATTTGCTAAATGCCATATTAGTTTCATTGGTTTCTTAACAGTCTAACTTTTTAAAGAAAGAAGACTAGTTAATTATAGCAAAAAGCAAGAAGTGTATTTTTTTTTTTTTTTCTAGTGTACTTCATTAAAAAGAAGTGAGGATGGAATCTTTAAGTTTTTAATTTTGATCAGTTTTTATCAGTAGAAAACAGTGTAATTAAGAGTTTCTCTTCTTGGATCCTTAGGAAATGGATTGATTTTGTATATTGTGTAATTTTTCAGTCACCTTAATGTGAGTCGTGAGGTAGATTTGAATTGGTTTTCTGTTTCTCTTTTACTGTTGTATTTAGAATCATGCAAAATCATGTTTCTTGACAGATACCAGTACTGGATACACATATGCCTAAGCTGGTTACTTCAATCCAAAGTTAAGCATTTATGCAGGACAGGCAAAAATTCCTGAACAAGCAACTATTTGAATATGAAACCAGTCCTGCTTAGAGGAAGAGTTAGATGGTTAATACCAAATATATCTTTTGAATCAGTGTTAAAGAACCTATAGACTTTTAAAAGATAATTTATGTTGACATGGTGGCATTATCCCATGTTATTTTGCAAACTCATTCTTTGTTTTCATAATCCTTTTGCTTATTAGCTTCATTGTTTATGGGCAGAGGAGAGAGACTAGGTCACAGTTTCATTCAGCAGATTTGTTTAATTTATTGAAATTCTTTTTGCAGACAGGAAATGGACACTTAATCTTCTAGGGACACGGTTTAGTGACAGACTTGTCAGTGTTAGGTTTAGGGTTGGACTTGATGATGTTGAAGGCCTTTTTGAACCAAAAAAATTGTATGATTCTATTTTCATCCCAATATATATATATATTGTAAATTATAATAAAAATATTTAGGCCAAATTCTTTCATTACCTTCATACAGTGAGGATTCACAGGCGTTAAGTAAGGACAAAATCTGGCACAGTGATCAGTTTATAGTACCTCTGATGCTAGAGGAAAGGAAATATAATCCAGCTTGCTATTCCATGTGATTGGTTTTGAGTTAGCAATGCTAACGAGTTAAAAAAGTGACCAGTTTTTCACTCACTAAGGTAGATGGTATATTAAAGTGCAATGTGAACAGACTTTGAATGAGAATTGAATGAGAGAGCAGTAATTTTTAGTACATTACTGCTTTTAATTTCAGAAATTATTCTGAAAATTGTGAACATTCAGAATTCTGAATGTTCAGAATTATTCTGGTAAAAACTGGTGTGTGTAACTTAGGGCATTATGAAAAAACATATTCAAAATAGTTTCCTTTGATAAAATTAACACTATCATGCTCACTATTGGTTTAAATTTATTCCATTTACTTGGGAATTTAGAACATCCTGCTATTTTAATAAAAAACAGAACGAGAGTTTTGAAAATGTTCCCATTCAGAAGTGTATGGATTAGGAAACAGACATGTTACTGTTAAAAGAGTTCAAAGAATCAGTGCTGAAGAGGAAATAATGAAACTGAGACTAAACAAAAACCATGTACTTGCTTTTTACAACATTGAGTTAAAATTCCTTTTGGTGCTTCTGAATTTTTTCTCATATGTATAATATTGATGTCCTTTATAGTGGAAATTACTAATTTTTGTTGTATTGTCATGCTGACTACTAGTCTCCAGAAGATTATTGAAACTTGTTCAGCATCTGAAATTTAAGAAGTAAACTATGATTCCTTAATTTTGTTCAGTAATGTCTAATCGATCAGGAAAATTTGTACATGCTTGTCATTTGTTCTAGGAAAGCTTACAGATTTGTTCTCCTTTGGATGTAAATTGGTATTTGTAACTGTCAAAGAGTTACATATTCTTTTATAATTGATGAATCTATGTGACAAGTCTACACTGTTGCAGGTTACATGGACTAACATAAAATGCTTCTTTCAAACATATTTAACAATGAAATATAAATGCTTTCAACTTCAGAATCATAGCCCTTTTTCTTTGTGATTTGACCTTTCAGTAGTCTCAGATAATAAGTTCTCATTTTAAATTAATATATCCTGTTCTTGTTTTACTAAATTAGGTAATATCAGCAATAAGTTTTGTGGAAAATATCAACTTCTATGATTTCACACAAATCTCCTTTTCAACATTTACCCCATCCTTGTTTAGATGACCTTCAGCAGGTTTATATGTTCTAGAAACTAAGATATATGTCTATGTATGTTTTGATGTCTTATTCATCACAATTTCAAAAAAAAAAAGAAATGAGAAGAGACAAAGCTGTCAAGAGGTAAAATCTTACTGATTGTATTATACATGCACCTTTCTTCTATTCTCCACAATTCAGTTGTTTCCAACAGAAGCCTTACCTGGAGATAAAATTTGCCTTAGTGTTTGAATCTCTCAAAATTCATGTTCTCTATACCATTAAAAGAAAAAAAAGAAAGTTAAAAAAAAAAAAAAAAGACTGTGTGTGGGCATGTGCTGCCATGTTTTTGGCTACGACAGTGTTAAACCCCCACTAAGACAAAAAAACATATTCTTGGTTTGCTTCCAGAGTTGTGTTTTTTATCATGAAAGAGACTGTGGCAAAACCGCTACAAACAAGAAATAAATCTAGCCAACAAACTTAAGTTTAAAACTAACTCTCTTATTAATGTAGCTCATGAGTCTGAAGATTGTTCCTAATTATTTTATTTACTTCAACTCACAGAGCGTAAATTGCCAAATGGTAATATATATGCTAATGTCCAAGAAAAACAAATTAGGAAATTTTATTCTTCAAAAAACAATAATATAATATGCTTGTATTTTACATTTGGTATCTTTTAAATATGTCTTTCAGTTATTTCAAGTGAAATAATTTTCATTATGCTCATTTTTCAGTAAACTTGTTATGGAAAAGGTAATATGTTAATATCTTCTGTGCTACTTGCAATTAATTACTGAGGTGTGCAACAGTACAGTTAGCAGCAAAGTTCAGTTTTATTTTCATCATAAAGTTGAGCTGAGTTTTGCAAGTTATTTGAAAAAAAAGAAAGAAGGGTAATTGTAAGATTTAATGAATTTTTTTTTTGTTAGGTCAGCTGACTCACCAGTTTCAGTACTTGCACCAATAAAATTACAGCTGATGTAATATTTGTCTCAAAATAGTTTATGACTACTTTCTGATCTTCAAGTTAAGAGATATTTGTGTTGTATAATTTCAAAAACTTAAATTTTATCAGCATCTCAGTGAAGAGGACAATTTATACCTCTGAAAATTCCAAGGTACAATATTCACTGTAAGAATCTGAAGCTGGACCTTTGTATTATGTAAAATGTAAGCTCAAGTATGAAATTTTGCCCAAAATAATAATGAAGAGAAATGCAGGGAAAGATGAATGAAAGAAACCACTGAGCATGATCACAATTTAAAGATAAAATGGGATAATTTCACAGTTGTGAGACATATGTGTTTCACTCTCATGTGATTCTGCACAGTTTTACAAGTCCTACCTGTTTTTTAGGAAAAGTTAAATAAGTTCTCTTAATAAGTTCTCTCCTTTCAGAGCAATCCAGTATCCAGTTCTGATGAGGATATTTCTTGTTTGGAACAATCTGATGATGAACCTCATCATGATATGGGGAAACTGAAATGAGCCTTATTGTGAAAGGGAAAGGGTCAGAAGGAAGCAGATGAGCTTCAGTAGTATAATAACAGGAATGTTATAAAGTCCAACAGTCCATATATAAGATTGTGAAATTAAAGTAAATAGCAGATGTTTCTGTTGCAGCCTTAAGTTTACTACCCGATTGTGGAACAAATATTAACCGCCATGGTTGTGGAAAGAGAACTGGGGAGCATGAGTAGAGGTTTAGATTTCTGGTCATCTATATTGAAAAAAGCCAACATCAAACTGAAGGTAGGTGACTAGCAGGATATCAAAGGGAAGAGAATCATCTTATTTCCTAGACTAAGAAAATCTTTTGTTTGGATTAGCAAAAAGACTGCGATTCTCATACATAATATTGAATGGGTAAACACCAGAGGAAAGCAACTTGTTAAGCATAGGAATATAAATGGAGATCATTGAAAATTTAGATTGGAAAAAGTTGCTAACTGTCAAAGCAATGTCTCAAAGTAGATTTTTCAATAGGGATAAAGGGCAAAAATACTAGGTGATTTTCATTTGCAGCAAGAAATATTTGTGAAAAGGATTGTTTTTAAGACTGAATTGATGACAGAGGTGGTGTTTAGTGCTAAAAGGATGAAAATTTATGGATCTTTGCTTTATTGAAGTTCTTTACTTCTGATTGTACTATAGCTAATAATTTAAATCTCTGTTGTTCGTGTTGACATGAACTACCAAAGACTGAATTTTAGTTATGAATTAGATTAAGGAGCCGCTGCCTGTTTAAGAAGAAATATTAGATGTATTTCAGAAGGAAAGCATATTTTATGATGACTGGATTTGAAAAGAATCAGAGTGAAGTAAATTTTCTCCATAAAATTATGACTGTACCTAAAAATTTTCAAATTATTTACAAAATGAAAAATGCAGCTATTTTAGCATGAACAGGAATATGTTCTTTTTCTAATGAGACTTAGTAGAATTAAGTTTTGTAGGTGTGTGCCACTCATGAAAATTTGAGTGTAAACGCAGAATTTGACCTATTTTTAATCTGTATATTTGTATCTAATAGTATTTGTTTAGTTTATGGTATTGTTAATATGCTCATTATAATTCTGTGGTATGCTTTTTGCACATTCTGAATTTTAGCTAGGTCTAGAGTATAAAATTTTGGTAACTTTGTACTAAAATGCAGTGGCTCCTGTGTTCCTTAGTACTGCAGTAATTAAACAAACATGTAAACTGTACACCCGAACATTGCTCCCTTCAAGCTACCAGTGCTCTTTTTTAGTATAGTGAATACATTTGTGTGGAAGTGGAAAGGAAGTAAATTTTCCTCTTAATAAGTTTACTTCTAGGGCAAGAGATACAAGTTGAAAAAAAAAGAAATTCTAATGAGATATTATGGAAAAAAAAAATTGGCTTTGAAGTTTGTTAAATTCTAGAGCAGATTGTGCAAGAAGTTCTGGAATTCCCTTCTGGAATTTCTATTGTTGGAGATATTCAAGACTTCACAGGATAAGTCCTCGAATAACCTGAGCAAGGGGTTGAACAGATGAGCTACAGACTGTCTTCCAACCTTAATTATTCTATGATTTTATGTTGATAAAAGCTCATATTCCACAGATGAAAAGTGTAAAACCAGAAATATCAGTTACTTCATTCAAAAATAAAATATTCCTGTAAGTAGTATATAGAAACAAAAACAGTTGTGGATAAATATTTGAAAAGTTCACAGTAACTAATGGCTTTGACAGTTATGGAAAGTATAATTTCAAACTCATTGCAATAAAACCATAATATAACCATCTAATAGCACTTTAATAGACCACCTTATTTACTGGAACTCTTCCTCAACAGAGTACAGTTTCTTGTGAAACATATTTCTATTTTTACTTGTCTGTCTTCTCAAATTGCAACTGTGTTCAGTTGCTGGGTTAAGAGACAAAATGGCAACTGTTTCAGTATTATATTAGATTTTTGTAGTATTACGGGAGCTATTTAAGCAAAATAAAGTACAAAGCCATTTTAAATGTGTGAAGCATTTTCATTAGAATTAAAAAAAATAGTTGAGGCTGTATTTCCAAATTTCCATGAATCACTTATAAAAACTTAAAGGTTATTGCATATGAATAGTTTTCTAATGTTTTTTTGGTAACTTTATGCAAACTTGCATTTTCTTAAATGTAGCAATTTGATTTAACTTTCAGATTTTCTTTGGTTGGGTTTGAATTCACTGTTTTCAAGTTGTCCCTGCTTTTACTGGTTGTTAGGGATTATGTTCCTCAGAGTTAATAAATTACTGGGAAATATAGCGTACTGGTCAGGTACAAATATTAACAACCTATTCAGAAGAAGAGGCTTCTAAAAGAAGAATATCTACTTCTCGGTTCTGTACTAATTTTAGTGTCCACCCTAAGTAATTAGGACAGATTTAACATTTAAAATGTCTTTCTAATCTATTGAATGTAATGTAATATTAAGATAAATGCATGTCTAGTTTTATTTCAAAATATAAAATAGTCAGCTCTTTAAAAAGTCAGCCAAGAAATTCCAAATGGAGATACCTAAGATACCACCTGTTTTTTTCCACAGTATGTTCAGGAAGCTGTGAAAGTTGTATGATAATTTGTGGGAAAATATCTACTAGTGACATGCAAGCAGTGTGTGAAGGTCTGAAAATATTTTACCAGGTTTTTTTTTTTTCATGTGTCAGAAGTATTAAGTCCATGACATCTATTTATTTTCACTGATAAATATTAAGATGGTGACTTAGTAAAAAAACTATCAGTATCACTCACTTAATTCCTGTTACAGGGCTGGTCCAGTATATCAAGAAAATCTCATGCTAGATAATTAATGAATGCCATTACTTTAATAGAGTTGTTGTGCATGTAACTGTTTTATGCTTCAGTAAGAAACAAACATAATAATGGCTTCTCTTAGTGCTTTGCTTCATCAGCTTTTTATTCAGTAGTATTAAAAGGGCTGGTTTAGAAGTAGCATTTAATTTTTTTTAGACACTTTGGTAATGTTTGACAGCTGCTCTCTCAACCTGTTCTCTGCCCTTTCATGCCAATGCTATTCAGAGACAAAATAATATGAAATAATTGTTGCTGCACTCAAAATTCACTGGAAGAAAATAAAAATGTCTCATGCTACATAGAAAATGAAACCTCTCTCTATATACCTTAATTTATGAACAGAGGCTATCAATTTTTTCTCTGTTATATTTAGGGGCTGTCAGTATCTTATCTTGGAGATATGGTGTTTTAGTTGTAAGAGTATGGATACTCAAAAAAATAAATGTTTTACAGAATATTCCTTATTTATTTTCATGAGCCAGCTTCTATGTATGCTTTTTTGTTTTTTCTTCCTGATGATTCAAACATCCATCATGAGTGTGAAAGTGATTTCTTTGCTATCTTTAGTTATCTTTAGGCCTCTTTCCTGCCTGCCTGTGAAAGGGCAGCATAATTTCCATCTTCCTGCTGCTGGTTTTTGGTTTTTGTTTTTGTTGTTGTTGGGTTTTTTTGTTTGTCTGTTTGTTTTTGGTGTGGGTGGATGTTTTTTGTTGTTTTTGCTCTTTTATTTTTTTTATTATAGTCTCTTCATATGCCTTCATTTGTCAGTAGTGAAGCTACTAAAAAAAATTATATCCATAAAAATTACTTATTTTTCCATTTTTATAGCTTTTAAAACAATACACATTGTACCTCATAATTAGTGATTCTTCTAGGATTGTCTTTTTCTAAACCTAAAAGAGTGGTAGAGTTGAATTTGGGTCTTGCATGCTATTGCTTTGAGTAAGCTGAGCTGTTAGGAAGAAGTGAATAATTTTTCTGTCCTGTAGGCAGGCAGAGTTCTAGGCATTTCATGTTATATATAGTCAGAAAATAGTGATTATTTGGATGAAATTGGATAGATAAGAAAGCATCATGACATGAAAAATCCTTTCTTATATGCCTGAAAGCCTAGTCATATTATCCTTCACTGTGTCTTCATTGTAGCAAAACTATTGGTTTATACTATGCTTTTATTGGGCTGGCCTTTCAAAATTGTCTTGCAAGCAGTGTAGCTGGGTTTTCGAAATACGTTTTAATAATTAATAGCTAGGTCTCTTTCAAAGGGAAGTAAATGCCAAATCCTGCCTTTATGTTTGTGAAATGTAATGAATAATAGTAACAGCTGCCATTAGAAATAAAAGACTAAAATACTGTCACTGTATGTAGATAATATTTAAGGAGCAACATATTATAGTAGTGTGCTCATTTACCTATTGGCAAATGGCTTCAGCTAAAGAAATTTTTCATTAGTGTTCCTTGTGGAAAACCTTAGAATCAAATTTAGTAGCATAATTAGTAAGATGATAACAAAATAATACGAGTCTACCAATTTTACTAGCTTTCTATAACATGATAGAAGCGTGACAACACTATTAATGTAAGGTCGCCTTTGATGTGTTTAGTCTGTTTTTATTGTGAAAATCCTGTGTGTCTGAAGCTAACCATCAAGTGGAAAATAAAGAGTAGGGCCTGAAAAGATGGTTAAAGTTGCCTTCCAGATGAAATAACTTCTTTTTCCTTCTATGGACCATTGGAGATTTCAAGAATTTATAGTGCCATTACAGAGCAGTGAATTCACATCCCTGTGTATTTCATTCATTCATCTTTTGTCATGATATTACTTCTATTCTGCAGTTTGGTTTTAAAGCTTCCCCAGGACTTTCACAAGATCTTCTAAGTGATGAGAACCAAAACAAACTCCCTTTAGATCTCTTAGCCAAGTTTCGTCCAACACAGGTAGCACTTGCCAGTTACTACTTGGAGTTTAGCATGGTTTTGAGGCTTGAGTATTACATGGACAAGATAATTTTTATAGCTTTGACAATATAAAAGTAATTGAGAAATAATGAAGCAAACCAAAAGGAAAATTAAGAAAGAATTAAAAGAACTGTGTTAAATATTTCAGTGAAAGATGGTTTTTTATCTAACATTTTTATGAGCTCAGTTCATTAACTCATTATTTTGATGACGCTGGGGTTTAAATTTTATTAGTTGTACAACCATATAATCTCTGCATTTTAAAAATGATCATAAGCCCCTGCTTCTCTTTTTATTTCTAATACTGATTCTGCTGTAAGCCTAGAAAAACACCTGCAACAACCCTTACTTACGTCGTCAGCTAGATAGACATCAGACTCATAGAATCGTAAAATAGTTAGGGTTGGAAAGGACCTTAAGATCATCTAGTTCCAACACCCCTGCCAAGTGCAGGAACACCACCCACTAAACCATGCCACCCAAGGCTATGTCCAACCTTGAACAGCGCCAGCGATGGAGCATTCACAACTTCCCTGGGCAGCCCATTCAAGTGCCTCACCACCCTTACAGTAAAGAATTTCTTCCTCAGAGCCAATCTAAACTTCCCCTGTTTAAGTTTGAACCCATTACCCCTTTTTCTCTCACTACAGTCTCTCATGAAGTGTCCCTCCCCAGCACCTCTATAGGCCCCCTTCAGACATTGGAAGGCTGCTATGAGATCTCCATGCAGCCTTCTCTTCTCCAGGCTGAACAGCCTCAATTTACATTCTTGAATAAAAGCTGACTAAAGTACTTTGGATTAGATTCCCAAGGCCAATTGTTATTCCTGATCTCATTCCTGTCTCATTGCTATCAATAGCTACATCAGGATGATGTTATCTGTTCCATGTAAATAGCCTCATTTAAAGTCAGTGCATCATTTTAATTGTTAATTGGATTTCTACTTAAGTGCAGAACAGGTAGCGTTTGAGCTTTCTTCTTATAGGCAATCAGGATGGTGATTCAACAGAACAAAGAGACTTGGCAGCAGCAGTTCCCATTCTTGGTATTCAGAAAATAAAACGTGTGTCTTGTTCTCTAGAAAACTGTTTTTTTTTTTTTTGTCAGATCCTCTTTTTGATGTGCTTGCCACCAAAAAATAGGCATGCATTCATGTTGCTGATAATGACTTTTCTATATAGTAGTAGAGGAAAAGATGAGTTTGTTGGAGCTGTTCTTATACTTGTTAATTTTACCACTGTTTTCATAGTGTCATGGGTTCAGCAGCAGCAGTCATTTTTCTCTTTTTCGTAGTAGCTGGTGCAGCACTGCGTTTTTGGTTTCCAGGTTGGGAGCAGTGCTGATAACACCAGTGTTTATAGTTATGGCTTAGAATGTTTAGGCTGGCCAAGGACTTTCTGAGTTTCATGCTCTGCCAGGGAGGAGGGGAAGCCAGGAGGAAGCAGAGACAGGACACCTGACCCAAAGTGACCAAAGAGGTATTCCATATTACAGCACGTCATGCCCAGGATGTAGAAACAGAGGCCAGAGACCTGGAAGGTTGGGGGTGCACTGGGTGGTGGGGTTGGTATCAGGTGAGGGGGGTGCACTGCTTGATGGGGCTGGGTGAGCTATTGTATTTTTTTCCCTTGTATTTCTCTTGTATTATTATTGGTGGTAGCAGTAGTGATTTGTGTTATTATACCTTAGTTACTAAATTATTCTTATCTCAACCTATGCAAGTTGCATTCTTTCGATTCTCCTCCCTATTCCCCCAGGACTGGGGAAGAAAGAGGGGGGAGTGAGTGAGAGAACTGTTTGAGGGCCTTAAACCATGGCACATAGCTGTCTGCCTGTACAGTTACATTAAAATAACTTAATTCTAATTTTTTTTAACAACGAAAGAATGAAAGTTCTAGAGTTTATTATACTGTTCTCACAGTACTGCTTTTAAAGAGAACTGATGAGGCTCCTCTGGTCAAGCTGACATCTTTGTGTAGTATACAGGTCTAGGGAGGACTGGAGGCTATGCTTCTGTGCTTAGTTTTCTGCGACTTCTTTTCACTTGAGTATGTCAGGAGAATTTGATGTTTTTCAATTTTGTAAGCTTTATTAAAGTTTGTGTCATGAGAATGAGTTATAGATTTTAATTTCCCTAATATAGATTTCTTTTTCCATTATCCGTTCCATGATAGCACCTGTAATAACAGCAGAAATTGGCACTTTGTTAATTCATGTTCATGATAAATGTCAAGATGGAGGAAAAAAAAAAAGAAAACTTTTTTCTGGCACACTGAAGTTTTTTAACATAATCTGGAAATGGTCCAGCAGTTATCTTTCTCATGAGATTAGTAAAGGGAATGAAACATCATAGAATGATTTTCCTGACAGTAGAATAGCAGTATTTTTCACCTGGCCAGCTTGAATAATGCAGTGAACTTGAAACATTACATAAATACATGCATATATTCAAACTACTCTTGTCTGGCTTGCACTGAAGTCATCACGGACTTATGAGTAAGTTACCTTGCAAACTTTTAATCTTGTAATATCAGGTCAAGTGACATCATGTTAAAGAAGATATAAAATACTTGTTTTACTACCACTTCCAGGAAGATCTGTGTTTAAGGAGATAAAAACCCATTTGAATCTAAATATTATAGTATGATAAATTTACTATACACTGTTTTTAAATGAAATTTCATAAAAGCATTCCATCTTAAGTGAAGATAAGATTCAGAAGCTGGCTATGAAATGTGCAGGAACAGCTACACTCCCATCCCTAGGAACTGGAAGTAAAGCAGGAGTAGGAGATATGAGTGTAGTTTATCAGTTTGCCAGTATCCTGACACACCGGTATCAGTAGAGTGTTTTGGATTCTATTTGCAGGCTTAGTTTTTTCTTTACTTGTTTATTTTTTTTTTCCTTCTCAGGCTTTGGAAGACCAGGTATGGGACCTGCTGCATGAAGCAGACAAGGCTGCAGAGGAGAACAAAGAAAAGAGTCAGGTTTATGATGCCATGGCAGAGACACTTGGGGATGCATGGGATGCCCTCATCATTATGTTAGAGAAGCGACAGGCACTTCTGGAACTTACTTCAGTGTTCTTTGAAAATGCTCTGGAGGTTTGTATGGAAATCAAATGACATTTAATTTGAAACCTGCTATAGGTTACAGGTACTTTAAGAAATATTTATGATGTCTCTAAAATTTGTACAGAAAATTACAGTGAAAAATGAAACTGGATAAAACCCTAAAATATTTAATTCTGTATGTATGGACATTCTGCAGAATATATTTCCTTTCTTATGATCCAAATGTTTTGTCATTGAAAAAACTCAGATGCCATTGATTGGCCATTGAAGGTTTTAAACCTAAATATCGTACAGCTATTGTAGTTACACAAAATAAACATGAGTCTAACTTGCCAGCTCTTTACCTGAAACTTCCATATGCAGAAGTGCACAAAAGGACAATGCATGAATCTGGAGACAGATTTCAGTGTTGTTTTTCCCTCTTTACTAATTTCTCTGTATCTGTCATACTAATTCACTGATATTCAGGGAACTAAACCAGAGAGGGATTCAATGCCATGCAGGCATGTGTTCACTCTGTGTAGCCTCACGAGCCTAATTTATAAATTACAGAAGCCATTCTACTGCTACCTGTCTTAAGAACTCCAAGATCATCAGCCTAGTAATTATTGCACCTTGGCAATGTGTATGATACAAAGAAATTAGTACAGAGTTGGCATAAGCATTAATATGATAAATTCTGTACTACCAAAAGTTAATCTAGTGCAGACTATATCCTTAATTGGCTAGCTGAATTGCCTCTGCAACAGGCTTATATCATTAAACCAAAATGCAGTAGCTGGAGCACAGCAGAGATTGCACCTCTTCCATATAGAAGAGATGAAGAAATGTAGTATTGATTTAAATAGGAGCTGTTAAGACTTCTTATGGAAAAGCTTTTCTTGAAATGACAGCCTGTGGTTATGGAAATTTTTGTATTATTATGGTAAAACACAGAACATCTGCAGAATAGTCTTCAGTGAAAATCAGAACTGAAATCACAAATCAAAATCAAATCAAATGGTGATACCTAATGGATTTCTTTTATAGTATGCAGATTAAGAAGGAGGAAATTGTAGGACAATAGAAAATACAGAAAAAGCAGATCCGTGGTTTTAATCTTCCTTAATTTCACTGTAGGTTTCAACATCTCTGCTTATGTTGAACACAAATTTTAACTCTACTAATTTCTTCTTTCTTGAAGTGAAGGAGTAGAATTGATAAATATTGGCTATGATGCAGAGTATGCCTGAACTCTCTCTGAGCTACTCATACGTAGAATTGTACCTGCAAGGGCGGAAGCCACATGAAGAACTCCAGTCTTCATTTTTAACAATCTCAATAGATTACCAAATCTGCTCCAAATCTCCCTGAAATGTAGCATGTTTCAATACTTAAAACATGGAACTCATGGAAAAATGAGCTGAGAGTAACCTAACTTCAGTCTTCTTTACTAAAGATGCTGTTTTCCCACTGTAATTAATCAATGTGTTTATCATAATATTAGTTAGCTCAAATTTGCTACTCATTTCTGCCTTCAAAGGATTGTTTTGAAAAGTATATCTCAGTGTTTCCCCTAAATGTGGTTTAGTTTTTTTTTTTCCCTAATCCTTTAACATTAGAATGAAGTTAGAAGTTCTTGGAAGGAAATCCAAGTAAAAGGCTTCATTCTTATTAAATAATTTTACTAAAGGCTTTAACATTAACAAATTTTTCCATAAGTATTTATTTTCAGTAAGTCTGAAGACTGTGTAAGAAATATGATTCATAAAGGGACAAACTGTAATTATAGAGTATGTCAATGGAAATTTGGGTTCCCTCAATTAATGAGAACCTTAAAAAAAAACCCAGAAGGTGCATAGAGGCCACAAAACATCTGTATCTACTAGTCCCTAAAAATACCTTTTTCCAAGAATTTACAAACTCTCATGAATTCTGCTTATATATTATAGTTCATCATGAAGTTCTGTAAAAGATAATTACACCGTGCTTCTTCCCATCCTTGTTTTCTTAATGCAGTTTGCTGTTAAAATTGACCAAGTTGAAGATTTCCTGAAAAATGCCCAAGAGTTTGACAGTATTGACTCTTTAAGTGACCTCCTTCTGCAACAAGAGCATCATACAAAAGGTACAAAGAGTATTCCATTCCTGATAACATGTGATTGCATGTTGACTTCTCAAAGGATGGATAATTCTGCTCTTCCTGTGTATCTAAAAACAAAATAAAATCTTAGAAGAAGTATGAAAGTGTTCTATTTAGAAAAATAGAACTGAAGTAACTGTCAGGCCCCCTAAAAGATGTATTATTCTTAGTTTTGCACTACCTCTTTCATAGTTCCATCTTCATTGCTATGAAGGAGCTAGTGATAAGTTTGTATTCAATTTTAAGACAGTCAAGGTTGGGTGAGCTGCTAAGAAACCAATATAACTTTTAGTCCTGATTGGAAAGCAAGTTTTAAAGCATCATTTTGTTCCAAGGGAAAATTCATCCTAGTTGCCATAGCTATTAATGAAGATTCTCCTATGGAAAACTTTCCATTAGAAAATTTCCAATCAGCTCTAGTAATAAACCCCCTGCAAAGTCCTATGGTTTCTTGAGAATGGCCGAGGGAGCAGTCTGCTGCCTGCTTTTGTTTTGTCTAGGGATGAGGTTTGAAGTAGAAGCGAGGGTGGGAGCTATGATACAAAGGAGGCAACTAGCCAGCTTCAGAATGCATTTGCCTATAGTGGTTCCTGCATTTTGCTCTGCCTTTGGGGAATGGGACTGTGTTTCGTTTACCCATTAAGTTGCCCAGTCTGCTCCAAGAGGTTTTGCAGCTAGAACTGTAACACTTAGAAAAAAAAGGTGCTCTCTCCCTTTCTACCACAACTTTCTTGCATGTATGTTGTCTAGAAAAATTCTTCCATGTGATGACTTTTCTGTTAATTCAAATTTTCTTGTGAAGCATGTTCTACCATATTGTGGTTATTTTAATTAGAAAAAAATAAAAGAAAAAAAAAGTTTCAAACCCAATCTCATATTGTGGCTACTTCAGGCACCTTTACAATTCCATATGGTTCTGTGTATTTTATAAGACTCTAGACTACCTATTCAATTTTATCTGCACTTAAGAGGCAATACTTTCATGAAATACCATTTTAAATTTAACCAAATTTTGCTATAAGATTACTAAAAACTGGTAGAATATCAATTATACCTTATTATGCACTAGTGGAGTACGAGGTTATATATTTTTAGTGACCTTGAATACCAGGTGTTCCTCCAGGGAATCTGAATATAGACTTGAACTCAGGTAATTCGTTAGAGTTTTGGGGCTTCCAATTCAGTCTTCAAGGGAGCAAAGTTCTCACTGTATGGTAATTTTAACTGGAAGTATCTGTCAGTAATTTATTGCCAAAAGGACAGTCTGTACTATGAGAATCATGAAATGGTTTGCCAGAGAGAGACTGAGCATTTCCTCTGATGGAGGAAAGAGGTTGGAATTGATTGGTTTCTTAATCTCTTAACCACATCAAATTTGGAAAACTGGTATTGAGCTATTTGATAAAACAGTGTATTTCTTTGTGCAAGATGGATACTATCTACCCTCACTCCAAAGTAAGGTGGCTGAAAATACTTTTATAAAATGTATTGGCTATATCCAGTATGTGATTAATAGTTTATCACAAATATTAATAAAAATGAGTTTGGAAACAAATGCATTTCTATCAGAATAAAAAAGGCTCAAAAATACGAGTTATCCACATTTACCCATTTTTATATGTATTCCTTTTTTGATGGACTGAAATGGAACATTTCTAATTAATACCAGTGTCATGGGTTCAGCAGCAGCAGTCATTTTTCTTTAAGCAGTAGCTGGTGTAGCACTGTGTTATGGATTTTCAG